>JAODAL010008119.1:0-120206 GCA_025379985.1 Phyllomedusa bahiana | reverse complement strand
TTTTTTTCTTTTTTTTTTTTTTTTTTTTTTTTTTTTTTTTTTTACAATGCGTGAGATTACAGTTAAAGCCTAATAAGGTTTCATACTGCCGTGTATTTGTTCCTTTGAACACCCTTCTGCATTGTTTACACTGATGATCATTTGCCTATGTAGATGGAAAAATAAAAAAAGTTATGGCTCTTGGAAGTTGGAGAGGTGAAAAAAAAAGCCGTATTATTATGACTGACTGTCAGGAAGGGGTTAATGGCATATTGCTAGGATATACCATCAATGTGTGATAGGTGCGGGCCTTACCTTTGGGAAACGCACTTATCTCCGGTTTTTAACAGAGAGGTGGTTAGAACTCTCCCTTTGAAATCAATGGGAGTTACAACTACAGCTAAATGGCGTGCTCAGCTGTATTGGGCTCACCTATCACACACTGATGGTACATCCTATCGATAGGTCATCAATGTGTAAAGTTTGAATACCCCTTTAACCCTTTAAATCATCTAAAAACTCTAAACCTAATGGTTGAACCACTTCAAACTGAACAGGGACCTACTCAAGCAACACTAGTTGCAGGTCTCCAAGCCTTCCTAAAACAGCTGAGTGTTAAGTGAGCAAAGCAGGGGAATGAATGAAGCGCTTGGACACGGACAATTACCTTCCACCGATAGTTTACCCAAACCAGAGGAGTGCTGTGTTTGAGAATCGTCTACCTCTTGTTAAAGCCATAGTCTAATGTAATGTAAGACACTTCAGTAATGGGTACTAATGATGAGTACTATATGCTAAAACTCAGTCACCCCCAGCTTATGTCAGAGACAGTGTCCATTATTTGGGATCTTCACATCGCCTTCTAAAAGACCAGTGAAGGGGAATCCAGCTAGAATTCAATGCTGCTTGTTTTAATTCTGTGGGTAATTTATTTTTTGGCAAATTAGTGGATGGGGAGCGGGGAACAACTTCAAAGATGTTTGAACCTGTCAATTGTGTCTCCTCCCTCCCCCCACTTTAGGTTAGGATTCCATGGTGATTTTGGCTATGACATATGTTACACTTCCTTTATAGCACATTAAAAATGTAGGTATTTAAGTAAAAATTTTGCCACAACCAGGACCCCACACCTGCCAGGGTTTGATTTTTTTTTCCAAATGACGGGTCGTTGTTGGGACAACTTGAATGTTGCGGCTCGTCAGTGTTCACCTTTGGTAGCAGGCAGGTGTTGCTGCCACATTTGGCCATGTGACGAGTGCCGTGTTTGTAGCACTAACCTTGGTCTTTCTGTCACTTTAACAGAAAGTGGTGCCTGGCTCCATTTGATTTGATTTCCTTGTCAAGGAAGTGATTTGTACCTTCCTTTTTTTTCACGTTGCAGATTTCAAGTCTGCATGGAAAAAAAATCTGTGGCGTAATTCAATGTGTGAACCACGGCTCTTGCTGCTCTTGATAACGATGGGACGAAGCTGCCGCGGCAAATGTGTGTCAGAATTCACGTGAGAAGCCTGTTGTGAGAACATTTCCTAATTCAGCCAAGCAAAACTCACAATGTGATCTATGAACCTTTGTTATGGGAAAAGCACCACCAAAATATGCATATACTTAAACTTGTTATAGAGCAGGAGGCACTGAGCAGATTGGTATATTGTTCTGTGGGGAAAGAAGAACCTCTGCTATCTCTGTATGCACAAGTCCCCAACAAAAAACTTAGAGCATGTTCATTCTGCCGCTCAATTTTCGGGCAGAACATGTAAATGTGAAGGAGGGCGGCTTGAATCTACAAACCGTGGACAAATGCCGTCCCCCAAAAAAAAGACATTTTCTGACCGGTATTTTGTCTGTGCCGTGCGAACGCACCCTTACAATGCACCACATGTAAAATAGTGTTGATAAATCTGACGCAGGTTTAGACAGTCTAGTCTTATGTTAGGTCCTGTTCACACAACGGATTTGGCCGCGGTTATGGCCGTGGGTTCCGACGCGGTTTCCGCGGCCAAAACCGCGCCTAGTTTATTAACATGGTTTCCTATTGGAAACCGCGTTAATATTCACACGCCGCGCGTGTGTGAGAACTCTCCTGTCAATTCTTGACAGGGAGTTCTCAGCGCGGCGGCCGCGCGGTGCGGTTTGCCCCCTGCCTATTAATTTGCATGGGAGCAAACCCTCTCCGCAAGCCGCACCCCAAGCCACGCCCCACCTGCGCAGAGACCACGCCCAGCGCCTGCGCCACAAACCCGCTTCGGGAGACGCGAGTTTGCGGCGAGGGTCGGACGAGGTCTGGCCGCAGCCGAACCCGCGGCCAAACCCGTCGTGTGAACGGGGCCTTACAGCTTTTTCTAGTTGGCTTACCTTATAGCACTATGGGTAAGTCCACACGGCACAGTTTTCCGTCAGTTTTTCAGATGGGTTTTTGGATTTGAAAACTGACTGCCAACCATTTTCATAAACTTAATAGAAAATCCGAGCTGTAGTCTACACAGCTCGGATTTTCTGACGGTCAAAACCGTGCAAAAAAACTTGGAACATGCACATTTTCCTGCCTGGTTTTCAGGCAGAGCATATACTGTTCAATGATTAAGGGGGGACAGGCGAATCCGCAAATCACGGACAGAACCGTCCCCCAAAACAATCCAAAAGACGATAAAATACCAGCCGGATTCTTCAAACAGAATCCGACCAGCATTTTACCACTGCCATGTAGTCGAGCCCTTATTGTGACAAAATGTTGGCACTTTTTGTAGTGCACAACATCACAAGCCAAGCTTTACTGAGGCCATGCCCTTTTTATTGGACAAGGCGCAGAAGTGTTTAGAGGTTGTCTAAGACACATAATAAGTGTGGTGTAAAGCCTGTGCGGCAGTATTTTTGCTGCACATTGCACCAGTATTGTGGCATAATTGCCTTAACAGATGAGACAGTGTAAACTTAGACTAGACAGACGTTCAGACGGCGTGTTGAGTCCATGTGAACATACGCTTTTACATACGTGTTTAGATCCCTCTGTCAGACCCTAAATGGACCCAAATACGTATCTAATAATGAGCAATGTAACTTACATTGCTTTTAACTTGAAACACGCATCAGCATTCACACGAGTGATCACCGATGAGTCTCATTGTGTCTTTCGGATCCGTTCCAAGAATTGACATGTCAATTCTTGGTCCGAAAGACGCAGCAGGAGCCCTATTTTAAACTGTAGGGTGCGATCCTACTGCATCCAACACGTATCCAAACACGCAGCTGCATGTTTGATACATGTTGGATACGTTTTTGGATCCGATTTTCGGATCCAAAATCGGATCCAAAAACGCAGTGTGAACAGACCCTTACAATGCACCACATGTATCATGTGGTTTCCCCGAAAATAAGACATCCCCCGAAAATAAGACCTAGTGCATTTTTTTATGCAATTCAGTTTGGCTGCTTATGCTGATGTTTGTGATGAAATCACTACAATATATTAATAATTCAACAATAAATGTGAATCCTTGTTCATGGAAAAATAAGACATCCCCTAAAAATAAGTCCTAGCTCGTCTTTAGGAGCAAAAAATTAATATAAGACACTGTCTTATTTTCGGGGAAACAGGTACTGAAAAATCTGGCGCAGGTTTAGACTATCTGGTCTAACTTTGCACCTTCTATTAGTTGGGTTACCTTATACCACTAATTGCAGCAACATTTTGGCACCGTTTTTGGCGCATGGTAGAGACAACTAAGCTACACCCGGACGAAATGCAGAAGTATAATGTTAAAAAAGGCCACCAAATAGCACTAAAGAAAACTGCATTTTAAAAGATGTTTTTAAAAATACAAAATCACAAAAAAGTGTGGAGGCCTATTGGGATTTCATGGTCTGTCGGTAGGATAGGTCCTAAATATTTTTACAATGGGTTCTGACCACCAGCTACGCCAGGCCAAGAAGAACGTCCACGCCTCCATGGTCCTTCCCTGTGACCGCCAGTAAATCCAGTTGCCTTTGGTCAAGTGGTTTCTAAGCTCCTTTTCCTTTCTTTGATGATCTGAAGTTTCCAGCCACTGACAAAGGTAAACTGTTTAAACAATATAAACCTGCTGGATTTCGCAGCACACATGGTTCATGTTAATGATGTCCTCCACAAAATAGACAAAAACCTGGAGCGCAGCGAGCCAGCGCTGCAGCCATAACAGAATGTAATTATATCAGATCCCAGCTTCCTGCTGGAAGTGCTCTCAGCCGTCGGAGCGGGATCTCACAACCAGCACGAGTTAACCTGTTTGCTGCCAACCCGGGCTTTACGAGGCTTAGGCTGTTTATAAGAGATCAAGGCAATAATTTGATGGGTTTTTTTTCTTTTATCAAGTCCCTCCGGATGATTGCTGCTGCAGCTTTCATCTGTTCTCCATTGCCAAGTATTGGGGTCTCAAAATGGCAACTCTTCAAGATCCAGGCCTTGTTTAGATATATTCCCAGGAGTATGGGAGCGTGGAGCGTGCTCTATCAGTAGGGCTAAATATGGGTCACTATGGTGCCGTGTATCCTCGCATATCTTCGGGTCCTGTTTATTGCATACAGTCAGGGACATAACTAGAATTTAAAGGGCCCCATTGGTGGGCACCTTCTGACAAGAAACTGAAGTAGCAAATTCACCAAAAATTAAAAGTATAATTAAAATCGTCATATATCAGTGTAACCACACAGTATTGTCCAGATAGTAGAAAGTCACCAACTTATTCCCTACAAAAATGTACAACATTCTTCCACGTCAGTGGCCCCCACAACCGCTGGGCCCCATAACAGTTGCTATAGCTATAGTTCCACCCTTGCATACAGTACTTTATTGTTATCATTGTGCTTAAAAACATAAGTATGGATAGATGGATGGGCTTGTGTCCACCATGGTCTGTGATGAAGTTGCCTACATCTTCAGAACTTTCACAATATAAATAATTTATACCATTTACTGATTTCCCAAGTGTCTCTTTTTTGGAGGGAACGTCTCTATTTTGACCCAAATACCCCTGTCACGCTTTACTCTTTAAATGTCGCTTTTGACTTGATAAATAAAGTTGCATTAATAAAATTATTGGGCCCAGTTTATGAAAACTGTCGAACAGTAAGACTGTCTGTTTCCCATAAACCATCAGATACATAGCACCAATCGTACGACCCATAGCCACCATCAGAGCCCATGCAACCTCAGAGCCCATAGCCACCAGTCAGAGCCATAGCCACCAGTCAAGTCCCATTAGCCCAATCAGAGCCCATAGCACCAATCAGAAGCCCTTTTCGAACCAATCAGAGCTCATAGCCACCAATTCAGAGCCATAGAACCAATCAAAAAGCTCATATCAACCAATTCAATAAAGCAACCAATCAGAGCCTGGCTTTCATTTTTTCAGAGCAGTTTAAAAAATTAAAGCTGAGCTCTGATTGGTCCCTATGAGTTCTGATTGGTTGTTATGAGCTCTGATTGGTGGCTATGGGCTCTGATTGTTGTATGGGCTCTGATTGGTGCTATAGCGCTCTTAGTGTTCTATGGCTACAAAGACAGTCTTACTAGCTAACAGTTTCATAAATGGACGGAGTGTTGCCCCAAGAAAGTATCTTTTCAGTTTCTAACTGCAGTTTCCGCTATAATTTATTTATTAATTTATAGAGCTTAATGCGCCAAACTTCTGTCAAATTTTGTTGCATTACACTCTATGCCCGTACAAAGTTTGCCGCATTAAGCTCTATGTAATGCGCCAAACATTTGTAGAGGCTATAGATAGGCTGAAAAAAAAGAAAAGTCATTAGAATACAGCGTGAATAAACTTGGCATGATCTTGCTTGGTGGCCACAGGTCCCAGAAATACCTGTCCTTGCTGGCTCTTCTGTAGTAGAATAAAGGTGAGGCAAAAAAAATCATTTTCAAAATGTCCCTTATTTCTCAACTTAAGCAGTACAATAATAAAAAAATTTCGATATTATAAAACTTATAAAATTAAAATTTATATTTAATAAAAAAATTTTATCATATAAAATTATTAAAAAAAATATTATATCCCAAAAAAGTAAAAAAATGTCTCCTAAAAAACGATTAAAATTCATAGAATCTAAAACAAATCTTACATTAAATAACCCACTATGGGGTCCAGATTTTTTAAATTTTTACTACAAAAATTTTGAAATTTTTTTTTTTGCGCCCTCACCCTTTTTTAAAATTACAAAAAGAGCCACACTCACGGGAAATTTTT
The DNA here is from genome assembly GCA_025379985.1 of Phyllomedusa bahiana. Classification (NCBI taxonomy): domain Eukaryota; kingdom Metazoa; phylum Chordata; class Amphibia; order Anura; family Hylidae; genus Phyllomedusa; species Phyllomedusa bahiana. Next base: position 114,006 of record JAODAL010008119.1, on the reverse strand, counting down.
GGGATCTGTGCCCCCAAGCGAGATCAGACCATGGTTTCTTTTCACTGACATGCTTTTCAAATGATTTTTTCTTTTTTTTCCACCTATTATAGCCTTTTTACATGTTTGGGCATTACAACAGCTAAGGAAAATTTTTGTAGGGGCAGAGTGAAGGGCGCCAAAGTTTGACAGAAGTTTGGCGCATTAAGCTCTATGTAATGTGCCAAAAATCTTCATACTGTCGTATTCTACACTCTTCTCTATTTATTTAGAACTGGGTTGTCGGCGGCAAGTAAAAAAAAAAATACGCCTTCGAATTCTTACATGTCGCCCCTAATCTAAGTGTATAGATAAACTTGAAAAAATACAGATTTATTTTAACCCCTTAGGTTAAAAATAGGTCTACACAGCAATTTGAAAAAGGTGCCCAAAATATAACAGCATTTTCAGATTGCAGCGCCACACCGCAGTTTTTCCTGCGCAGCTTTGGCACAAAGAAACAGTCGAATTTTGGATCCCAGGTGGCCCAGTACATGGGTTGCACTGGATTCCGATGTCGGTCCAGCAGAATATACAAGATGTTTTATATTCTGCCAGACGGTTTTATGTTTTGGAAACCATCAGTAAAAAATCTGTGCTGTGTAGACTACACACAGATTTTCTATTGAGGGTTACACAGCGCTGGGTAGGGTCAGATTTTCAGCGGATTCTAAATACTGAATCCACTGAAAAAACTACCAAAATCCAGTGTTGTGTAGACACAGCCTTACCAACATTGCACATGCCCATACGTCCTAGCCAGGAAGGTGTTCCCGCAAAAAGACATCGTCCGGATTCACAAGCGGAGGCCACATGATCGCAGCTGTACAGAACAGCTGACCCCATGCTGTGTCGCTCACAACCAGAGCTCACTTCGATCATGGGTGATTAACCACTTAGCTGTCGTGGTCAAACGTGGCAGCTCAGGTTAAGACAGAAATAGGGAGCTCCCTCTGTCTCCATTGGCATTGCTGCAATGCGATCGCGCCTGCGATGTTCTCCCTAGCTTCCAGGCTGTCTGTGACATCACTATGCCAGCTGTGCCCATAGTGATTAACAGTTTCAATGCATAGTAGTACTGCTATGCATTGTAACAATGATCTGAAGATCAAGACAAGTAAAAAAAAAAAAAAATCGAAAAACTAAAAAAAAACAAATTTTTTAAATGCGAACACTGCCCTTTCCGCTGTACAAATGGCAATCGCCTAAAAAACGTATATTTGGTATTGCTGCATGCATAATGGCCTACCCTATATATCTGTCATGTTATTTAATGCGCACGGTCTACGCCTTAAAAAAAAAAAGTCACAGAATTGCGCAGCACGTAAAATGGAAAAAAAAAGCAGGAAAAAATGATGTAAATACTAAAGTGGTACCAATGGAAACGTCCACTCATCCCACAAAAAATCCCTTACACAGCTCTGTATATGGAAAAATAAAAAACGCTATGGCTATCAGAACATAGCGATGCATAAATATTGTTTTACACAATAAAAATACTTTAAAAAAAAAAAATCTGCAGCATACAAAAATAGGGTATCGTCATAATCATATCGACCCACATAGTAAAACTAACATGTCACATATACTGCTTGGTGAGCGTGTAATAGAAAACACTACAAGGTTCAGTATTTTATGTCACTCTGTCTCCAAAAAAAGACTTAGCATGTTCACACGGCTTAATTGCGGGAGTAATTTCGCCGCAATTCGCCGTGTGGAGGGGCGGAGCGGGAGTAAGCAGGGGGCCGCACTCGCGCCCGACTATCACGCAAGCGCGCTTACGCCCTAGAAATACAGGTAATATTCCCGCCGCAGATTCCCGGCGGGAGAGTACGTAATCATAGTTCTCTATGAGAACTGTGAATTACCGTATGAATGGCCGTTTTCGGCCCGAATTGCGCATTCGGCGCGTAATTACGGACCGAAAACGGCCCATTTTAAGCCGTGTGAACATGGCCTTAAAAGCGATCAAAGAGTCTTGTCCCCCAAAATGGTACCTTTAAAAACATCAACTCATCCCGCAAAAAACAAGCCGGTACACAGCTCCGTACACAGAAAAATAAAAAGGTTATGGCTGTCAGACTATGACAATGCAAAAATGTGTTATCCTTTTTGAATAAAAAGTGTTTTATTGTGTAAAAGGAGTAACACATAAAAAAAATATACAAATTGGGTATCGCTGTAATCGTATCGACCTGCTGAGTAAAGTTAGCCTGTCATTTGTATCGCACGGTGACCGCTGTATAAATTTAAAATAACGCTGCCAGTATTGCTGTAATTTGTTCATCCCACCTCCCAAAAACCTTGAGCAACGTGTCATATATGAACCCCATAATAATACCAATAAAAACATCAACTCATCCTGCAAAAAAGTCCTTAATCAGCTCTATATACAGAATAATAAAAAATTTATTGCTGTCAGACTGACAAAATAAAAACACAATTTTTAACAAACGCATTTCTATTGTATAAAAATAATAAAACCTAAAAACTATATAAAATTTATATCATAGTAACTGTACCGACTGCATAGTAAAGTTATCCTGTTATTTATCCCGCACGGTGAATGAAGCCCAAAAAACAATGGTAGAGCTGCGTTTTTCCCCTCATTTGCATGGTCCAATGCTAAAAAAAAACTATGGAACACCTGTGCACCCAAAATGCACAATACATCCCTAGATGAGTTCCTTGAAGGGTGGTGAATCCAAGATGAGGTGAATTCTTAAAGGTTTCACCTGTTCTGGTACTTTGGGGGCTTTGCAAATGGAAACATGGCACACACCAAAATCTGCATTCCAAAAGCCCTATAGCACTCCCTCCATTGTACAGCAGTTTACACCCACATATAGCGTATTGTCGAACTTGGAAGAGTTTGCCTTACAAATTTTGGGGTGACTCTTTCCAGGATTCCTAGTAAAAATTAAACATTTTCAGGTAAAATTGCAAATTATTGTAAAAAGATACATTTTTCATTTTCACACCTAAAACTAAAAAAAACTTGTAAAACACATGTGGGGTCGATATACTCACTACACCCCTGGATATATTCCTTAAGGGGTGTAGTTTCCATTATGGGGTTATGTTTTTTTAGGTGTTAGCCCACTAGGGTGTCCGCAAACCTGTAATGGCGTCAAAAAACATTTAGTTTGGATGTGTATGATAGTTTCACGCCAAATTTTGGCGCATTGTAGGACTACATCTTTGGCACATTCAAAAGTGTTGTGTCTGGCTCCAAGCACTGCAAAAAATGGCGCGGTGCCACAGTCATACATGTTGCTCCATGGGTATGTTCACACAGCTTAAAATGCTGCGTATTTCGGCGCGCTTTTTGCCATGTATTGCGCGTTATACGCGGCAAAATGCGCGCCGCAATTACGGTAATCCATAGCTCTCATAGAGAGCAATGGATTACGCGTCGTCCCCCCGTGCGTACAATGCGATCGTATCGTACGCGTAGGGGGAGAATTGACATGTCAATTGTTAGCGGCGAATACGCGCCGCTGACAATTTATGTCTATGGGGCCGCCCCCTCCCCCGTGCTTTGGAATTACACGCTGATCAGTGCGTGGTTCCAAAACACCCGGCGTACTGTGGCGCGTACTATACGTGCCGCAATAAGCCGTGTGAACATAGCCTACATGGTTACACCAAGTCACAAAGGCAGAAGAAGACATGTCTTAGTCAGGCACATCCACCCTTTTTTTTAATATCACCAACAAAAAAAATCTATCTTTGGTTGGATACAAGGGGGCCAGTCCAGGGGTATCCAGCCATTCAGACCACATTTTTTCATACTTAGAAACTGAATTTTTTGGTGATTAAATTCCATCTTCCAAGGAAATTAACCACTGGACATTTTGTATGAATTCCCAGCAACAGTAGGTAGAACACATCAAGGGGGACCCCCAGACAGGTGGCCCTAAACAAAAACCGTTACCTTTTTGGGCCTTTCGTCCAAATTGGGGCATGAAGGTCCCTTCGGGCCCCCTTAAAACGCAAGGGGGGTAGTAAACCATTTATAAAATTGGGAATTTTCCCGGTTTTTCAATACCAATAATGCATTTTAAAATTCCAAGCGTGTTTACTTAGTTGAAGTGGCCGCGATTTTTTGGCCCCCCCCCATCTCCGCCCCCCCCCCCTCGTTTTTTTTCCCCTTTAACGGCTTATTTGCCCTGGGGGTTTCCCGGGACCTTTTTGGCTTAAAACCCCCTCCTTGGAGCTTCAAAATCCACCCTTAGGAAAAGGGTTTCCGTGCTCCTTCCCCTGAAATGGGGGGGAGAAAATTTTGACCCAAAAATTTGGCGGGACCCCGTAAACAATGCATTTTACAAAAACCCCCCCCGTTTCCCCCTTGTTTTTATGGCGGATTTGTAAAAAACCTCAAACCCAAAATCCCGGGAATAACCTTAAACGGTTTTAAGTTTTTTTTTTGTAAAAATTTCCTAACGTTTTAACCCCCTGTTTTAAAACTCGACTCTTTGCAGCAACACAGGGCCCCAATATATCCCGGGACAGGACCCTGCTTTGCTTAGATTAAAATCGAGGAGTAAGAAAAATATTAAAACATTACAAAAAAGAGCCATATGAAGACAAAGTGCCAAAAAAAGAACGGATGGAGCTGTGATGGGTACGACAGCTCACTTACACTAAGTTAACCATGCCAGTAAAAACAGCTGGAGGCCCAGCTACAAGAAGAGCCTGTCCCCAGGGGCAGCAACTCCATGTCAGCGCGCCAACAAGCCGGCAGCTGGGTGGCATGGGTCTTATCAGCAATATCTGCATCAGAATAGAGACGGGCGGGTTCCGATCTGTTCTTCAGTCCCCATGTGAGGATTAACCTGAGCCTGGGGTGGAATTACAGAAGTCTATTTGATCTGTGCCGGAGGAGCGTGCTCAGGTTCTTGGCCAGGGACCAAGCTGGTGTGGATGAAAGCAATGTGATCTCTTCCGAGTCTGTGTCTATGTGAAAGGGTTGTATGGTTTTTCTACCACGGGAGGAGAAAATTTTGAAAACATACGTACGTTTTCACCATTCCCCCAACTCGGGAGACCAACAAAACAATCTAAACGTTCCTACATCTCCACACGTGCTTCTTTTTCTTGTTCTATAAATATTTCAGTGCCTTACCGCAATGCTCCAAGGATCGTGCTTCAGCAGGTAAAATGTTATGGCTGTAGGCAGAACCATGTAGTGTTGAGGCTCCTCAGATGAGCAGAGCTTGTTGAAGACCCTTGCCCCGAAAATCATGGTCACTTAACCCAAAAACCAAAGCCTAAAAAGTAGAAATGCCCAGAAATTTTTTTATTTTTTTGCCTCCTTGCGTTTCAACAGTTGAACTTTTTTTTTTTTTTTTCAATGACGCAGTTGATAGGCCCGTTTTAAAATTTGATGATTGTATTTAGGGGGAATGAAGGCATTTAAAAAATTCTTTTTTTAATTTTTTTTTTGTTTTTTAAATTTTTTTTACGCCATTCACATTTCCACTTAATACTTTTTTAGATTAATTTAAAGGTTATTACGGTCGTGTGGGGTACCTAATGTTAGGGTTTTTTTTGTGTGTTGTAAAATATCACAAATTTTTTTTATTAAAATTTATTTTTTTTTATTTTACACTTTGTTTTTTTTTTCTTTTATTTTTTTTAATCCCTAAGGGGGAAAAATTGTTTTCTTTTTTTTTTTTTCACTTTGTAATGTATTTGCATATTTCATATACTAATACATTTAATCTTTTCATCTGACACAGGCAGTATCAGGGCGCCACATCTGCCCCGATCACGGGTTCTTACACAGACAGCCTGGGCCCTTAGGGCCCAGGGCTGACTGGAGCGTTCCCTGGGCTCTGTCGGGTCACGGGTTTACCCTTTACCCACAGAAGAGGGAAAACCTTTTGCCCGCAAAATCAGTGCCCGCACGATGCAAAAGACGTCCTGCAGACGAAAGACCTGCACCCGCCCCACGTCAAAAAACATTTAAAAAGGGTTTTCTGACCAAAAGTTACTTTTAAATGTAGGGAAGGTAAATAATATTTTACCAATACATTGCAGTGTTGATTTTGCTTTGTTTTAGGAGATAAAGATTTTATCTACTGCTTGTGTACACAAGTTTCTCTAGGTTTCTGACCATCTCTCCCTGCTCTCTCTTTTGTTTCATTGCTCTAAGCAGTCGACCATGGTGGTCACTCGCTACTGAGTCTTATCTCCAGCACAGGAGCTTCTTTACCTAAATTAATAACAATATTTAACAGTTTAGAGCACCGTAGCCTTGTGCATTGCTGTTTATAAACCTTCAACAATCAAGTCACTGTAACAGGCTCAGCTAGGAAAACCCGAGTTTAAGGCCAAACAGCTGTAGACCCCCCCACAACCTGACCAGGAAATGTAGTCTAAAACGCCCCCGTGGGTATGTTAAACAGAATGATGAGACAACTCCTTTAATGACTCTTGACTCAAGAGGATTCTTTCCCTATGACATCACCACACATGGGTACGTTTAAAAAAGATAACAAAAAAGACATCTCAAAAAAGGCTTACAGTCTAAGAGCTTATATCAGAGGCAGGGGTGTAACTAGAATTTATTGGGGTCCATAGCAAAACAAGATGGGGCCCCACCACCACATTACAATAATTAACGATATAAATAATAGCCCCATATATCAGGGAATCCATGTAGCAGTGCCAGATAGCAGAAAGCCACCAAATTCTTGTTCCCTATGGATGCTATGACTATGGTTACGCCCATGATCAGAGATGAACTATAATAGGCTTTTTAAAGAAACCAAAAATCTCTGTCCTTTTTTTAAAAGAAATATACAAATAAAACATAGTAAATGGGTGGCCATTTACAGATTTTCAGTTATAGCCTAAGAGCTTCAAGTTAAAGGGGTGTTTTCACCATGCTGAGCCTACTCTTCACAGTTAGCTTAAAGGGGTTTTGCCAAGAAGTGAGCTCCTTACCTCTTATCTTTCAGGGGAGAAGAAAAACAAAAAATGCACCCCACGGGGAGAGGATGGGTTAGCACAGAGCGGGAAAAGGGAGCGTGGCAATGTTTTCTCAAAATAATTTAAAACATCCAGTGGATTCTTACAAAAGACACAAGCCATTCACTGCTTTTTTTCCACATTCCCCTTTTAACTTTTTCATGTTCCCTGTCATCAAATGAAGTGCAAACACGAAGCGCGGCCCGACACTTGCAGTGCCTGGTCCTGTCAATGTAACTGTCAGGAAATAAGGGCATGTAAGGAAAGCTGTGCTCTCAGAGGCTTTACTTTTTGAACACATATATTTAGAAAAATTATTAAATACCCCTTTTTAGGATCCCATGTCAAAATTACATCGTGGGAAAAAACCCTTTTTAAAGGGTTAAAACTTTTTGTTCCTGGTGGAGGGTCCTACAACAGTGACTGACATTTGAGTTCTGCTATTCCTAGTTGAATCTTTTAGAGGAACATTAGTAATAGGAGGGTTAAAACAGCAGACCAGAAGGTGAAAGGTTCAAATTTGTCAGTAAGAAACCTAAACAAGTTCCTGATCTGTAAACACAGCAGGAAGTGATGCCCCATCCGACCGGCCCCTACAGAAGAAAATCACCAGAAAACTAGTCAAGCTTTTGTAAAAGCAGGGGATAAAAGTGCTCTAACGCTGAACGGGGCAAAATCAGAACGGCAATGTATTTGGTAATCTTTATTTACATTTACCTATATGTTTAAAGCTAATAAATGAAATGGGAATACTCCTTTAAAGGCTTTGTCTGGTTTTATGTACAAAGGAGGACGAAAGGCGACCACACAGTTGGGTATTATGAAGTTGTCGTGTGGACCATGGTGGTTGCGGTCATGTTCATTGCTATAGTCTTTTGCAAGAACCCCAAAAATTAAATTTTATTTTAGCACATTTTTTTCCCTTTTTTTCCCTATTTCCTTTACCAGTTATAATTTCCAGAAATTCTTCTAAGTTGACATGAAAAGTATTTTGTACATTCACTTTTTCTATATATTGATAACATTAGGTCATGTTTTAAAGGGGGAATGTGTTTGAATCTTAATTTGTATAGTTTTCCATACTAACTAAATAGTACATTTGTTTTACTAATGTTAAAGGGGTTGTCTCACTACAACGATTGCTTTTTATGTTAAAGATCTTGCAAAAACAAGTCACTTTGCCATATATGTCCATTAACAGCGCCCTACCTATTCCTAGATATCCCCTCTTGTATTGGCTGCATCAGCTCCTGTGGTCACTATAGCTACAGACCTGTTCAATCTCTCCTGATAGGCTGCCAGCACTGGTTGCTATAGCTACAGACCTGGCTTCTACTGCAGCCTAGTGGAAGCCAGTAAACATGCCACTGAATTCAAAATGAAACCAAGAAAACAGGACTGAGGTGAGATGAATCAATGTAGTGAGACAACCCCTTTAAACTCTGGAGGTAATTTTATGAGACTGACTCATTATATCTGACTGGTTCTCCTGTTTATGACACATTTTACTTATATTTTAAAAAGAAGTTAGGAAACCTGTTGCGTGGCACAGGGATAAGCTGGAGAAGGAGTGGTGTGACACATAAATGAGCTGGGGATGAGTGGTCCGATACAGGAAATCTGGGGATGAAGTGGTACCAGCATGTAGAAGGGCCTTGAAAAGGTGGTCTGCAACAGAAATATTTAAAGGGAATGTGTCATCAAAAAATGACTTATTGTTTAACTCACATTTTTATGTTAAACACATTTTTTAGGAATTTTTGGTTATGTTTTTTTTTTACTTTCCATATCACTGTCAATATTTTTTTTAATAATTCTTAAGTCCTGAAGTTTTCACTTTGGCCACTAGGCTTAATAATCGTCTGACACTTCCTGCTCTGTCTAGAGAGCTTTTCAGCAGTCTGCTCATTATCAGTAAAAGCAGGGTCACACTGAAAGGAAACAACATTGTGTACAGATAACACAGAATCCACCAGTCACAATAGGAGATGTCACAGCTCCCCCCTCCCTTCACAGTGAAAACTCTCCTATAGACGTCTAGGGGACAGAATCTGTCTTAAGAGTCCTATGTGCTAGAAGCTGCTGTAAAGTATCTCTCTGACTGCTGTTAAAGCAGTGCAAGCAAGAATGTCTTCCCCACAATCATATATATATGACCGAATTGAGAAATCTACAATCAGTAAATAAAAACGACTGAGAGGAAAAGCATATGGATCAGGGGCTTGATTTAATAAGTAAAAAAAAAAAAATTGGCGACAGATTCCCTTTAAACTAGGTAAAAAGAGGCATGGACCACACATCCTCACCCTATGGGCCACATGTATGAAAATGGTTTAGATCTAACCTATGGGCAACAAAGTGAGTTTTAGACCTAAACTGTTTTTATACCTGTGGCCCTATATGTTGATCTGCTGCTTCTCAACAAAAATGTACTAAAATTAACATGAGGTTCTTAGCATAATTTTTGAAGAAACGGAATAAGCCCACTTGCCATGTAAAGGTAACCTCTGCAAAGTGGGTCCCTGAACTAATTGGAGTTGCACTGCATGGTGACCGTGTCCGCAGCAATGAGGGGCACAACCCAGTGGCACAACACCACCACTGTTGCCAGACCTAGCCCCCCGGTTCCGGATTGCACCACCACACAGGCCTAGCATCACAGCAACAAACAGAAATATGCTCATCGTGAGTGGTCAAGCACGTAGGAGAGCTGGAGACGGAGTGGTAAGACAATTAAAGGGAACCTGTAAGATGGTCTATGCCTTCCTATCTGAGAGGAGGATGTGATAGAGGGAGAGAAGCTGAGCTCTGTGATATATAGGGTTATTTGATAGAGGAAAGCAGCTGGTCTCTTTGATATATAGGGTTATAGGATAGAGGGAGAGAATCTGAGCTCTGTGATATATAGGGTTATATGGGTAGAGGAGAAAACTGAGCTATGTGATATATTTGGGTTATATGATAGAGGGAGAGAAGCTGAGCTCTGTGATATATAGGGTTATATGTAGAGGAGAGAAGCTGAGCTCTGTAATATATAGGGTTATATGATAGAGGAGAGAAGCTGGCTCTGTGATATATAGTTATTGATAGAGGAGAGAAGCTGAGCTATGTAATATAAGGTTTATATAAGAGGAGCTGAGCTCTGTGATATATAGGTTTATATGAAGAGGAGAGAAGCTGAGCTCTGTGATATATAAGGTTATATGATAGGAGAGAAGCTGAGCTCTGTGATATATAGGGTTATATGACGAGGGAGAGAGCTGAGCTCTGTGATATATAGGGTTATATGGGTAGAGGAAGGAGCTGAGCTCTGTGGTATATAGGATTATAAGATAGAGGAGAGGAGCTCTGTGATATATAGGGTTATATGGTAGAGGAGAGGAGCTGAGCTCTGTGATATATAGGGTTACAGAGCTGAGCTCTGTGATATCTGTGATATATAGGGTTATATGATTGAGGGAGAGGAGCTGAGCTCTGTGATATATAGGGTTATATGATAGAAAGAGAAGCTGAGATCTGTGATATATAGGGCTATATGATAGTGGAGAGAAGCTGAACTCTGTGATATATAGGGTTATATGATAGAGGAGAGAAGCTGAGCTCTGTGATAAATAGGGTTATATGATAGTGGAGAGAAGCTGACTCTGTGATAATATAGGGTTATATGATAGTGGAGAGAAGCTGAGCTCTGTGATTATATAAAAGGGTATTTTTAAAATAGAGGGAGAGAAGCTGAGCTCTGTGATATATAGGGTTATATGATAGAAGGAGAGGAGCTGAGCTCTGTGATTTATAGGGTTAAATGATAGAGGAGAGGAAGCTCAGAAACTGTCTGTGATATATCGGTTTTTATGATAGTGGAGAGAAGCTGAGCTCTGTGATATATAGGGTTATATGATAGAGGAGAGAAGCTGAGCTCTGTGATATATAGGGTTATATGATTTGATGCAAAATTTCTGTGTAAAAAGCAAAGAAAATCTGTAAAAATAAAACTGAAAAACCTGCTTACCCCACCCCCATACAGTGACAGTTTGCTCAGTACACACTTATGTAAGGAAAGTTGCCGATCACGGAATGTGGGCAAAGTAAGCAGGACTCCTACTATTTCTTAACGAGTCCGGTCAGAATGTACTCTTTTTACTCAAATATCCAGTTCCAATCATGTAAACTTAAATCAGCTCCTCTCCTCTCATTTCATGCTTTCCGATAGAGAGGCATAAACCACCTGACAGGCTCTCAAAAATGAACTGAGGATGGAGCGGCCCGGCATATAGGAGAGCTGGGGATGGAGCGGTCCATCGTGTAGGAGAGCTGGGGATCGAGCGGTCCAGTGTGTAGGAGAGCTGGGGATGGAGCGGCCCATTGTGTAGGAGAGCTGGGGATGGAGCGGCCCATCGTGTAGGAGAGCTGGGGATGGAGCGGTCCATCGTGTAGGAGAGCTGGGGATGGAGCGAGCCCATGTTAGGAGAGCTGGGGATGGAAGCGGTCCAGGTGTAGGAGAGCTGGGTGGGGCGCCATGTGTGGAGAGTGGGGTGGAGCGGCCCGGATTAAAGGGGAGCTGGGGGTGGATTCCAGCGTGTGGAAGTGGGGGTGGGCGGTCCGGTGTAGGAGAGTGGGGTGGGGGGCCAGGGTGGGAGCTGGGGATGGAGCGGCCCAGGTGTGGGGAGAGTGGGGAGGGAGCGGCCGGGTTAGGAGAGCTGGGGGGAGCGGTCCAGGTGTAGGAGAGCTGGGGTGGGGGGGGGTCATGTGTAGGAGAGCGGGGGAGGAGGGCCCGCTTGGGAGAGTGGGGAGGAGCGGTCCGGTGTAGGAAGCTGGGGAGGGAGCGGTCCCGGTGAGGGAGTGGGGAGGGAAAAGGGCCCCAAGGTTTTTGGAGGCTTACCCCGGGGGGGGTGGGGAGGGAGCGGTCAGTTGTGGAGAGCTGGGGAGGAGCGGCCGTTTTAGGAGGGGGGATGGAGGGGTCCAGCTTAGGAGAGCTGGGATGGGGGTCCAGGTTGGAGAGCTGGGGATGGAGCGGTCGGCTTAGGAGAGCGGGGGTGGGCGGTCAGGTGTAGGGAGCTGGGGAGGGAGCGGTCCGGTTAGGAGAGCGGGGGATGGGCGGTCCATGTGTAGGAAGCTGGGGATGGGCGGCCCATTAGGAGGTGGGGATGGAGGGGGTCCAGCTGTAGGAGAGTGGGGAATGGAGGGGTCAGTGTAGGAGAGCTGGGGATGGAGCGGCCAGCATTTAAGGAGAGCGGGGATGGAGTCGGTTCCAGGGGTAGGAGAGCTGGGGATGGGACGGGTCAATGTAGGAGGGGGCGGGGGATGGAGCGGTCCGGATTTTGGGGAGAGCTGGGGATGGAGCGGCCGGATGTAGGAGAGTGGGGATGGAGAGGCCCGGCATGTGGGGAAGATGGGGATGGAGCGGCCGGTTAGGAGAGCTGGGATGGAGCGGTCCGCTTGTAGGAGGTGGGATGGAGGGGGTTCCGGCATATTTAGGAGGTGGGGATGGAAGCGGCCGGGATTAGGAGAGTGGGGAGGAGCGGCATGTGTTAGGAGAGTGGGGATGGAGCGGCCGGATTAGGAGAGTGGGATGGAGGGTCCGGTTGTAGGAGAGCGGGATGGAGCGTCCCAGCATAAGGTAGCTGGGGATGGAGGGGTTGCTGTAGGAGAGCTGGGGATGGAGCGGCCATGTGTAGGAGAGCGGGAATGGAGCGTCCAGATATAGGAGAGCTGGGATGGAGGTCCATTGTTGAGAGCAACGGTACAGGTTAGAGACTGGGGATGGAGCGGCCGGCTTATGGGAAAGAGCTGGGGATGGAGCGGGTCCGGTGTAGGAGAGCTGGGGGATGGAGCGGTCCAGTGTGTAGGGAGCTGGGGATGGAGGGTCCAGCGTGTAGGAGAGCTGGGGATGGAGCGGTCCAGCGTGTAGGAGAGCTGGGGTGGAGCGGTCCTGGTAGGAGAGCTGGGGATGGAGCGGCCGGATTAGGAGAGCTGGGGATGGAGCGGCCGGATTAGGAAAAGGGGATGGAGCGGCCGGCATTAGGAGAGCTGGGATGGAGCGGTCCAGCTGTAGGAGAGTGGGGTGGAGCGGTCCAGGCTGTAGGAGAGCTGGGGAGGAGCGGTCAGTTGTGAGAGTGGGATGGAGGGCCGCGTGTGGAGAGCTGGGATGGAGCGGTCCAGGTGTAGGAGAGCTGGGGATGGAGCGGTCCGGGTGTAGGAGAGTGGGATGGAGGGTCCAGCGTTTTAGGAGGCTGGGGATGGAGCGGCCGGCTTTAGGAGAGCGGGGAGGAGGGTCCTGGTAGGAGAGCTGGGGATGGAGAGGGCCCCCGGTGTAGGAGGCTGGGGATGGAGGCGGTCCAGGTGTAGGAGAGCTGGGGATGGAGCGGCCAGGCTTAGGAGAGCTGGGGATGGAGCGGCCCATGTGTAGGGAGCTGGGGATGGAGCGGTCCGGCATGTAGGAGAGCTGGGGGATGGAGCGGTCCGGTGTAGGAGAGCTGGGGTGGAGCGGTCGGTGTAGGAGAGCTGGGGATGGAGGGGGTCCGGGTGTAGGAGAGTGGGGATGGAGCGGGTCACATGTGTAGGAGAGCTGGGGATGGAGGGTCCAGCTGTTAGGAGAGCTGGGGATGGAGGGATCCAGCTTGTAGGAGAGCTGGGGATGGAGTGGTCCGGGGTGTAGTCGAGCTGGGGATGGAGCGGCGCGGCATATAGGAGAGGTGGGGATGGAGCGGTCCAGGTGTAGGAGAGCTGGGGATGGAGCGGGTCCAGTTTAGGGAGCTGGGGTTTGGAGCGGTCCAGTGGTTAGGGAGCTGGGGATGGGAGCGGTCCTGTGTGGGAGAGCGGGGGATGGAGCGGTCCGGGGTTGTAGGAGAGCTGGGGATGGAGCGGTCCAGCGTGTAGGAGAGCTGGGGATGGAGCGGTCCAGCTGTAGGAGAGTGGGGATGGAGGGGGTCCAGCGTGTAGGAGAGTGGGGATGGAGCGGTCCGCATGTTAGGAGAGCTGGGGATGGAGCGGTCCAGTGTTTGTAGTGAGAGTGGGGATGGAGCGGTCCTAGTGTTAGGAGAGCTGGGGGATGGAGCGGTCCGGATTGATAGGAGAGCTGGGGGATGGAGCGGTCCAGGTGTAGGAGAGCTGGGGATGGAGCGGTCCAGCATGTAGGAGAGCGGGGGATGGAGCGGTCCAGTGTGTAGGAGAGCTGGGGATGGAGCGGTCCGGCATGTAGGAGATGTGGGGATGGAGCGTCCGCTGTAGGAGGAGTGGGGATGGAGCGGTCCAGCATGTAGAGAGAGCTGGGGATGGAGCGGTCCTGCATCTAGGAGAGCTGGGGATGGAGCGGTCCAGTGTGTAGGAGAGCGGGTGATGGAGCGGGTCCGCTGTGTAGAAGGAGAGCTGGGGATGGAGCGGTCCAGCTGTTAGGAGAGGTGGGGATGGAGCGGTCATGTGTAGGAGAGCTGGGGATGGAGCGTCCAGCATATGTGAGAGCTGGGGATGGAGGCGGTCCGGCATATAGGAGAGCTGGGATGGAGCGGTCAGCTGATAGGAGAGCTGGGGATGGAGCGGTCCGGCTTGTAGGAGAGCTGGGGATGGAGCGGTCCAGCATGTAGGAGAGCTGGGGATGGAGCGGCACGGCATGTAGGAGAGTGGGGATGGAGCGGTCCATGGCATGTAGGAGAGCTGGGGATGGAGCGGTCCATGTGTAGGAGAGCTGGGGATGGAGCGGTCCAGGTGTAGGAGTGCTGGGGATGGAGCGGTCCTGGTGTAGGAGAGTGGGGATGGAGCGGTCCAGGTGTAGGAGAGTGGGGATGGAGCGGGGGCATTAGGAGAGCTGGGGATGGAGCGGTCCAGATGTGTAGGAGGAGCTGGGGATGGAGCGGTCCAGTGTGTAGGAGAGCTGGGGATGGAGGGGTCAGTGTGTAGGAGAGCTGGGGATGGAGTGGACCAGCATGTAGGAGATGTGGGGATGGAGCGGTCCAGTGTGTAGGAGAGCTGGGGATGGAGCGGCCAGCGTGTAGGAGAGCTGGGGATGGAGCGGTCCGGCGTGTATGAGAGCTGGGGATAGAGCGGGTCCAGCGTGTAGGAGAGCTGGGGATGGAGCGGTCCGGTGATAGGAGAGCTGGGGATGGAGCTGGTCCAGGTGTAGGAGAGCTGGGGATGGAGCGGTCCAGGATAGGAGAGCTGGGGATGGAGCAGTCCAGCATGTAGAAGAGCTGGGGATGGAGCGGTCCAGGTAGGAGGAGAGCTGGGGATGGAGCGGTCCAGATTGTAGGAGAGCTGGGGATGGAGCGGTCCAGGCTGTAGGAGAGCTGGGGATGGAGCGGTCCAGTATGTAGGAGAGCTGGGGATGGAGCGGTCCAGGTGTAGGAGAGCTAGTGATGGAGCGGTCCAGTGTGTAGGAGAGCTGGGGATGGAGCGGGTCAGGTGTAGGAGAGCTGGGGATGGAGGGATCCAGCTTGTAGGAGAGCTGGGGATGGAGCGGCCCAGTGTGTAGGAGAGCGGGGATGGAGCGGTCCAGTTGTAGGAGAGCTGGGGATGGAGCGGTCCGCGTGTAGGAGAGCTGGGGATGGAGCGGTCCAGGTGTGGAGATGGGGTGGAGCGGTCAGCGTGTAGGAGAGCTGGGGATGGAGCGGTCCAGTGTGTAGGAGAGCTGGGGATGGAGCGGTCCAGTGTAGGAGAGCTGGGGATGGAGCGGTCCAGAGTGTAGGAGAGCTGGGGATGTAGCGGTCCAGCGTGTAGGAGAGCTGGGGATGGAGCGGTCCGTGTAGGAGAGCTGGGGATGGAGCGGTAGTTGTAGGAGAGTGGGGATGAGCGGTCCTGTGTGTAGGAGAGCTGGGGATGGAGCGGCCCGGCATGTAGGAGAGCTGGGGATGGAGCGGTCCGGCATATAGGAGAGCTGGGGATGGAGCGGCCCGGCATATAGGAGAGCTGGGGATGGAGCGGTCCAGTGTGTAGGAGAGCTCGGTATGGAACGGTCCAGTGTAGGAGAGGGGGATGGAGCGGTCCATGTTGTGTAGGAGAGCTGGGGATGGAGCGGGTCCAGTGGTGGAGAGCTGGGGATGGGAGCGGTCCGCGTGTAGGAGAGCTGGGGATGGAGCGGTCCAGCGTGTAGGAGAGCTGGGATGGAGCGGTCCGGCTGTAGGAGAGCTGGGGATGGAGCGGGTCCAGTGTGTAGGAGAGCAGGGGATGGAGCGGTCCGCTGTAGGAGAGCTGGGGATGGAGCGGTCCAGGGTGTAGGAGAGCGGGGGATGGAGGGGCCATGCGACTAGGATAGCTGGGGATGGAGCGGTCCGTGTGTAGGAGAGCTGGGGATGGAGCGGTCCATTTGTGTAGGAGAGCTGGGGATGGAGCGGTCAGTGTGTAGGAGAATGGGGATGGAGCGGTCCAGTGTGTAGGGGGAGCTGGGGATGGAGAGGTCCGGCATGTGGAGAGTGGGGATGGAGCGGTCAGTGTGTGGGGAGCTGGGGATGGAGTGGCCCAGCGTGGAGGAGAGTGGGGATGGAGCTTCCAGCTTTGTAGGAGAGCTGGGGATGGAGCGGTCCAGTGTGTAGGAGAGCTGGGGATGGAGCGGGCCAGCGTGGAGGAGAGCTGGGGATGGAGCTTCCAGCGTGTAGGAGAGCTGGGGATGGAGCGGTCCAGCGTGTAGGAGAGCTGGGGATGGAGCGGTCCAGTGTGTAGGAGAGCTGGGGATGGAGCGGACCAGCATGTAGGAGAGCTGGGGATGGAGCGGACCTGATTGTAGGAGAGCTCGGGAAGGAGCTGTCCAGAGAGTAGGAGAGCTGGGGATGGAGCGGTCCAGTGTGTAGGAGAGCTGGGGATGGAGCGGTCCAGTGTGTAGGAGAGCTGGGGATGGAGCTGTCTAGTGTGTAGGAGAGATGGGGATGGAGCGGTCCAGAGTGTAGGAGAGCTGGGGATGGAGCGGTCCAGTGTGTAGGAGAGCTGGGGATGGAGCGGTCCAGTGTGTAGGAGAGCTGGGGATGGAGCGGTCCAGTGTGTAGGAGAACTGGGGAATGGAGCGGTCCAGTGTGTAGGAGAGCTGGGGATGGAGCGGTCAACGTGTAGGAGAGCTGGGGATGGAGAGGTCCAGCGTGTAGGAGAGCTGGGGATGGAGCGGTCCAGCGTGTAGGAGAGCTGGGGATGGAGCGGTCCAGCATGTAGGAGAGCGGGGGATGGAGCGCCGCATTGTAGGAGAGCTGGGGATGGAGCGGTCCACTGTGTAGGAGAGCTGGGGATGGAGCGGTCCAGCGTGTAGGAGAGCTGGGGATGGAGCGGTCCAGCGTGTAGGAGAGCTGGGGATGGAGCGGTCCAGCGTGTAGGAGAGCTGGGGATGTAGAGGTCCAGCGTGTAGGAGAGCGGGGGATGGAGCGGTCCAGCGTGTAGGAGAGCTGGGGATGGAGCGGTCCAGTCGTGGAGAGCGGGGGATGGAGCGGTCCGGCATATAACCAGTGTGTAGGAGAGCTGGGGATGGAGCGGTCCAGCATGTAGGATAGCTGGGGATGGAGCGGTCCAGTGTGTAGGAGAGCTGGGGATGGAGCGGTCCAGCGTGTAGGAGAGCTGGGGATGGAGCGGTCCAGGGTGTAGGAGAGCTGGGGATGGAGCGGTCCAGAGTGTAGGAGAGCTGGGGATGGAGCGGACCGGCATGGAGGAGAGCTGGGGATGGAGCGGCCCGGCATGTAGGAGAGCTGGGGATGGAGCGGTCCAACGTGTAGGAGAGCTGGGGATGGAGCGGTCCAGCGTGTAGGAGAGCTGGGGATGGAGCGGTCCAGCGTGTAGGAGAGCTGGGGATGGAGCGGTCCAGCGTGTAGGAGAGCTGGGGATGGAGCGGTCCGGCATATAGGAGAGCTGGGGATGGAGCGGCCCGGCATATAGGAGAGCTGGGGATGGAGCGGTCCAGCGTGTAGGAGAGCTGGGGATGGAGCGGTCCAGCATGTAGGAGAGCTGGGGATGGAGCGGTCCAGCATGTAGGAGAGCTGGGGATGGAGCGGTCCAGTGTGTAGGAGAGCTGGGGATGGAGCGGCCCGGCATGTAGGAGAGCTGGGGATGGAGCGGTCCAGTGTGTAGGAGAGCTGGGGATGGAGCGGTCCAGTGTGTAGGAGAGCTGGGGATGGAGCGGTCCAGCGTGTAGGAGAGCTGGGGATGGAGCGGTCCGGCATATAGGAGAGCTGGGGATGGAGCGGTCCAGCGTGTAGGAGAGCTGGGGATGGAGCGGTCCAGCGTGTAGGAGAGCTGGGGATGGAGCGGTCCATCGTGTAGGAGAGCTGGGGATGGAGCGGTCCTTCGTGTAGGAGAGCTGGGGATGGAGCGGCCCGGCATGTAGGAGAGCTGGGGGTGGAGCGGTCCAGCATATAGGAGAGTTGGGGATGGAGTGGTCCAGCATGTAGGAGAGCGGGGGATGGAGCGGTCCAGCGTGGAGGAGAGCTGGGGATGGAGCGGTCCAGGGTGTAGGAGAGCTGGGGATGGAGTGGTCCAGCGTGTAGGAGAGCTGGGGATGGAGCGGTCCGGCGTGTAGGAGAGCTGGGGATGGAGCAGTCCAACGTGTAGGAGAGCTGGGGATGGAGCGGTCCAGCGTGTAGGAGAGCTGGGGATGGAGTGTTCCAACGTGTAGGAGAGCTGGGGATGGAGCGGTCCAGCGTGTGGGAAAGCTGGGGATGGAGCGGTCCAACGTGTAGGAGAGCTGGGGATGGAGCGGTCCAGCGTGTAGGAGAGCTGGGGATGGAGCGGTCCAGCATGTAGGAGAGCTGGGGATGGAGCGGCCCGGCATATAGGAGAGCTGGGGATGGAGCGGTCCGGCATATAGGAGAGCTGGGGATGGAGCGGCCCGGCATATAGGAGAGCTGGGGATGGAGCGGTCCAGTGTGTAGGAGAGCTGGGGATGGAGAGGCCCAGCATGTAGGAGAGCTGGGGATGGAGCGGTCCAACGTGTAGGAGAGCTGGGGATGGAGCAGTCCAACGTGTAGGAGAGCGGGGGATGGAGCGGTCCAGCGTGTAGGAGAGCTGGGGATGGAGTGTTCCAACGTGTAGGAGAGCTGGGGATGGAGCGGTCCAGCGTGTTGGATAGCTGGGGATGGAGCGGTCCTTCGTGTAGGAGAGCTGGGGATGGAGCGGTCCATACTGTAGGAGAGCTGGGGATGGAGCGGTCCAGTGTGTAGGAGAGCTGGGAAAAGAGTGGCCCAGCTCATAAATAATCTGGGGATAAATGGTTTTAAGCATACGTGGACTAAAGAGAGTGTAATTGAACTTCAGAACAAAGGCATAACTACACCGGGTGCTGAGGTAGTAGTTGCACCTGGGCCCCTCTGTAACATAAGAAAACACTAGTATGATATATGGTGTATGGCGGGTTGGAGCCTGGCTACAGACTCCTCTGTTCTATGAGCTTGCAATTAAAGCAAAGCACAATATATAGAAAGAGTGACGTCCAAACATTGGCTCTGCAGCTGTTGAACAACTACAACTCCCGGCAAACCATGACGGCCTGACAACCTTAACTTCACAATTTTAGGATACAGCTTATCTATACAGTGGGCAGTGCAGGTCCCCGGTCAGCAGTAATGTATTGTGACATCTCTGCAGTAGAGGACAGTAAGCAGCTCTCCATTGTTTCCTGACCTAAGAACACATTTGTAATTAACACCTCATTCTTAAAGCACTCTCATTCCCAAGCCTGGGAGTGAAGGAAGCATCCGTGTCACCTACTGTTCACTGCAGCCAGTTCATGTGGCATGAGCAAAATACACTCTGCCCCTTGATTGGGTCACTAGGTTTTCCGGTCAGAGACTGGAAAAATCCTCTACAGTCAAAAACCCCAGAATTGTCTGTTCTTTAAAGGGGTTTTGCCACGATCTCATCTCATACCTCCTGCATCCAGCTCTCAGCTCTGTGTGCTCAGAAGAGGGCATGTGTGATTTGTTAGAATTGCATATCATGTGACCCAGCAGGATGACATCACCAGGCCTTTCCTTTCTGTAGTCAAAGAAAGGTCTGTTTATGTATAAAGCTGTGAATAGCCTCCAGGCACAAGGGTCCTAGGTTCAAATCCCTGCAGGAACCAAACCTGTGGATTTTTTTTCTCTTTATCAATGCACAGACCTGATTGAGGTTTCTTTTTTATTTATTTGCACTGTTTGACTAATTACTAAGGAGTACAGAGGACGGGAGTAGAATGACAGCACCTGGGGTTTGAACACTCAGTAGCTGCCTGAGAGGAGAGGTGATGTCTGAGCATGTGCGACCAGGACTGAGGAGCTCTCAGCCCTGGTCGTATCCCCTGGAGACGAGCTGTAAACAATGGATCACTAAAGGAGCAGCTAAAACAAAAACGGTGCAGAATTTTTAATAATGATGAATGGTGAAAAGGTTTATTATTTAGTTTCCAAGTTTCCCACGTCCATTTTATTTCATGGCAAAACCCCTTTAAGCCTGCTGTTAGTGACCCTGACACTAAGTGTGCCCTATCAGGGAGGTATTGGCAGTACTCCTGTCAGGAGCCCTATTCAAATTAAATACAAACGAGGCCATCTAATGTACTGCAAGATAGGAACAGGTAGTTTACAGTGGGGCCCAATTGCTTTGGCTGTATGGGGCCTGAAATTACTTATGGCAGTCCTGCTGTTATGTATCATTAGTGACAATGTACTATACTGTACTTTTATACATACTGTATCTCTCAACAGTGAGTACACCCCTCACATTTTTGTAAATATTGTATCATATCAGTGATATGTCACAAAGCTGGTGGATGTTAGAGACCTTGCGCTCCTCCACCTTCCGTTTGAGGATGCCACAAAGATGCTCAATAGGGTTTAGGTCTGGACACATGCTTGGCCACCTTTACTCTCATTTTCATTAGCAAGGCAGTGGTCATCTTAGAGGTATGTTTGGGGTTATCATCATATTGAAAGAAGGGAGGAGATCATGCTCTGCTTCTGTATGTCATAGTACATATTGGCATTCATGGTTCGATGAACTCTAGCTACCCACAGCGGGCAGCACTCATGCAGTCCCAAACTATGACACTCCCACCACTATGCTTGACAGTCGGCAAGACACTTGTCTCCTCACCTGGTTGTAGTCAGACATGCTTGACACCATCTGAAGTTTATCTTGTTCTCATCAGGCCACAGGACATGGTTCTTCAGCAAACTGTTTGCAGGCTTTCTTTTGAATCATCTTTAGAAGAAGCTTCTTTCTGGGATGACAGTCATGCAGACCAATTTGATGCACGGTGGGGCTTATTGTCTGAGCACTGAAAGGCTGACCTACCCTTTAACCTCTGCAGCAATGCCGGCAGCACTCATATGTCTCTTTTGAAAAGACAAGCTATGGATATGACGCTGAACATGTGCACTCAACTTCTTTGGTCGACCATGGCAAAGCCTGTGGAACCTGTCTTGCTAAACCACTCTATAGTTTTGGCCAACGTGTTGCAGCTCAGTTTCTGGGTGTTGGCAATCTTCTTATAGCCTGGGCCATCTTTATGTAGAGCAACAATTCCTTTTTTCAGTTCCTCAGACAGTTCTTTGCCATGAGGCGCCAGTTGACAAAAAACTTTGATGGGATAAAAAGATGAACCCCAAAATAAAACCAAAAATAACAAAAAATAAGCAATAAATTATAAAAAAAAATTGTTGTGCATATACACCACCGGCCACTTTTTATAAAACCATGTAGAAAGGGGTTTTGGACCCCCTTTTCCCTTCAAAACGGGCCTCAATTCTTTGTGGCATAGTTTCCACAAGGTGTTGCAACGATCTCAATTGGTCCCCAAGGGGCCCAAAGAGGCCAAAAAATATTCCCCACACCATGACACCACCAGCCTAAACCGTTGATAAAGGCAGGATGGACCATGCTTTCATGTTTTTGACGCCAAATTCTGACCTACATCCAATGTCGCAGCGGGAAATCGAGACTCATCAGACCAGGCAACTTTTTCCAATCTTCTACTGTCCAATTTCGATGAGCTTGGGAAAATTGGACCTCAGTTTCCTGTTTAGTGAAAGGAGTGGCCCCCGGTGGGGTTTCTGCTGTGAGCCCTCTCCCTAAAATTCCCCGTACTGTGCTTCAAGATCTCTTCTGCCTCCTTTGGTTGTAAGGGTGGCTTTTTGAGCCCCTGTTGCCTTTCTATCAGTGAACCGTTGCCCATTCTCCTTTGACCTCTGGCATCAACAAGGCTTTTTCCCGCCCACGGGACTGCCGTCACTGGATTTTTTTTTCTTTTTCGGCCATTTTTCTTAAACCCTGAGAGGTTGTGGGGAAAAATCCCGGGGAATCACGTTTCTGAAATACTCAGCCAAACCCCTTCTGGCACCAAAAAACAACACTTTCAAAGGCCTCAAATCCCCCTTTTCTTCCCCAACGATGCTCTTTAAACTGCGGAATTGTTTTGACCATGTCTACACCCTAAATCACTGAGTTGCCGCCATGTGATTGGCTGTTTAAAAAAATTAATGTTAACGAGCAGTTGGACAGGTGTACCTAATAAAGTGGCCAGTGAGTGTATAACATAAAAAAACTAAACATATTAGGCATCCACATGACCATAATAACCTGAATAATTCAATATAAGAAGATTTTTAGCGTAAAATTTGAACATAATAATTTTAAAAAAATTCAAATTCACACTACAAATGAAAAATTATATATAAAACTACACAATAGTCTACATGTTCCCCAAACTGCAGAAAAATACTGAAGAAAAATACAATTTCTGCTGCAAAAAACAAGACCTTATCCAACCTCATTACTGAAAGAAATAGAAAAAGAACATTTTGGCTGCTGAAATGCAGAGTAGGAATTAAGAAAAATGTAGTTCTTTCCTGCCTGGTCATTAAAGGGGTATTACCATGATGCAAAGTTCCCTTCTGAGGACAGACGATAGCTTGCTACGAGGCGAATCTCAGTGAATGAGGAGATGGCCATGCTCAATCATGTCTATGGGAGTTTCGGATGTACTCGAACACACTTGCTCGGCTATATTCATAACTGCCATAAAAACGAGCACGTCCCTCACCTTGTTCTCTGAGATTAGTTTATAGCGAGCTACGGGCCGGCCTCAGAAGGGGATTATACTTCATTGTAAAACTCCTTTAAGGGGCTAATGGCAAATCTGCCTATTTATGCAGTCTGGGTGCCATCAGGGCAGCATTGGCAGTACTTCTGTCAGGGGTCCTGGTTACATTTTTAAAAATGTGGGTCCACCTACATGGTACAAAATAGGAACTGTTAATGGCTTGAGGCCCAGATGCTTTGGCTTTATGGGGGGCCCTGATATTACCTATGGCAGCCCTGTATGCAGCAGTTTGGGAGTGGGAACGTATCACTCCATAACTAGGAGTTTGGTTAAGATGGAAGAAGGTGGGACCAAAATATTACTATTACTACTCCTACTGGAATATGGCCATGAAGGGAGTTTTTCAGAAATCTTCTCGTTCCCCATCTGTGCTCAGGATTAACCGGCTTATGAATCTATGCTATAGAGCTGCATAGCAGGTCAAGACCCAACAATTCCAGTCAAGTATGGATTTGACTTAATTATTGTGTAAATTAACCAACTATGTCAAGAAGAAGAAATTTGAGGAACATCTCTCCCCCTTCTCTGAAGTTAAGCTTCTTTGAGTGTTGACAATGAAACTGGCTAAACGTCTCCTTTCATATCCAAACTAGTAGAAAATTGTAACTATTAAAGTTTTACAATTTGCTGCTTCCGAGAAAGTATCAGTTTTACACAGGTAGACAACTAAAAGACCGCGTAACGAGGAAGAGTCATTGATGTGTCTGTATAACAATTCTCATAGTCTTCTGATGTCCCATTTATTGGTGCATTTTAGTGAATGACCTTAAAGGAACACTAAAATTGGTCATCTTTCCACTTGCTGTGCAGTTTAATGTAATCTACTGATCCCTGTTATTAGCAATTTTAGCCTTCGGGGAAGCTCAGTCTTAAGTTCTTTAATTGGAGAACAAGAGTTCGAGAAGAATGTCAACTTCCCGTGATCTTAAAGTATATAAAGAGCTGAGTAACTGTTCAACACTTTACTCATCTTGTGCTGATCCTGACCAACACCAGGAGCTGCATTCACAATTCTGCCTGTTTCTATTGAAGCTCGTTGACAGTCGACAGACACGCCCCCTTAACAGCTTAGCAGAGACACTACGACCTTCTGTGTTGCACTGTATTCTATTGAAGGGGTGTTCATATCTCAGATATTTAGGGAAAACGGATTTATCTTGAGTATGGGCCCCTGAAAGTCTTCCTACAGAATAAGGTCGATCTATATGCACGGTATTATTAATTCTATCCTGTGGGAGTTTCAAGCACCACTGAGTGATGGGCCGGGGAGACTTTTAGGGTGCGTTCTCATGGCACAGGACAAATGCCGGTCGGTTTGCCGGCCGGTATTTGTCCTGTTTTGCGGCTGTCCCCACGGCCAGCGGGGGGGAGGGGGGGGGGGTTTGAGGGGGGGACAGTTTTTCTCCGCAATGAGCATTCTGTTCTATGGAAGTTCCCAGTACAACTGAACACAGTTCTCATCTCTACTCAGAACTCCCATAGAACAGAATGGATAGTTGAGTCATGCCCAAGAGCAACCAGCTCTCCATTCTTTGCTGACACTTTCGTGGAATCAATACCAAGATAAGTGTGGCTCCCACCTCTAAGAGCCACATGTAGCAGACTTTGATGGCATATCCTATAGCTATTCTATCAGTCTATGGTGAGGACACCCTTTAACCTCTTAACGACATATGACGTATAAGTATGTCATAGTGCCGGTAAGGGGTTTTGTAGAAGAATCGCAGCGTGATCCCGCTAATTGCAGCTAACACTCGGCGATCACAGCATGGGAGGGCGCCGGCGCCATCCTGCGTTGTGTAAACCCTTATACGCCGCGGCAAAGATGGCCGCAGCATCTAAATCAATGAGAAATGGTGCCGCGCACCGTTTCTCACTCCGATCGGGACATCAGCGGCGAGATCGCTGTGTCCTGATTGGTGAACATGGCAGCTGGAAGCCTTGTGATTTTTTTTGCAGTTCCCCAGTATATTCTATGGTAATATAAATAACATCATTAGAAAATATATCTTATCCCGCAAAATAAAAGCCCTCATATGTCTATGTAGGTGGAAGAATAAAAAAGTTATGGCTCTGGGAAGGCGAGAAGGGAAAAACGAATGTTAAAAAAAAAAAAAATAGGCCTCGGCGTTAAGGGGTTAATATTGTAATTTGAGAGTCCAGTTTATAATGTTAGCAAGTAAAAATGAGATCACCTAAGAGATAATAATCAACCATCAGGTTTATAAAATATAGAAGAGCAGCATAAAAATAAATGATCCCCTCCTAAGGCTTGATGTCCTCTGTGTTATTTGAGATATATGTAAGTTAAACAGTGGCTCCTATTTATACAGTAATATGCAGCCATTGACTTTTCGTGTTGCCTCTTTTCTGCATTCTTGAGATGTTTTAGCAAGGAAACCCTTATGGAATTTAAAGAAAACATTTGTGGCATTACTAGGAATAAAGTGGTTACACAGGTATTCACCTGTTCTCTATGGTCTCTAAGGTAGAAGTAGGGCAATCAGACCTAAAATACAATCTGTAAATTAAAAAGTGACAACACGGGCCGGGGGTTGGCATTAGACAAGCTTAGGCAGAAGAGAGTCCTCAAACTAGTACACAAGAGAGTGGGGGAAACCCCCGGAGGGCCGCTGGGCAGGTGAACCCCTGGGCATGGCAGGCCTGGGGCTGATTTTCAGGGAAAAAGACACTGAAAGAAAGAGGCACGTGTAGCAGCTGTAGGGTGGGCCCCAAGAATCAACTTCAATGGTGGGCCCCAGTCTGGCACTGCAGGGCCCAATGGGCTTAGGTGGGTCCATTCAATCTGGATACCATAATTCAGCTGGCTAAAAGCCACAAACACCTGGATCCAGTCCAGCACCTCCTATTCCTGTACATCAGCCATACTTAGAGGTTCAGGTTGATGACATACGCCGGGTTCACACAATGTTTTTGATGCTTATTTTGCAGCATATCACAAGGCATTATGGGAAAGGAGCTGAGGAGCTCAAACGCCCTCTGTTGGATGTAACAAATCCTCGATTTGCTTTTGACCCACTGAGTCTTTCGAAAGCAAAAGGGATATTAGCCAAGCCAGTATCATCCACTTGCATACAGCAGCTGTTTCGGGGTTTTGCACCTCATCAGTGCAGAGCAGAGGGTACTGGCTGGCTGGGTGGGAGGCAATGAGTGGCTCAGAAAGGGGAATATCTCTCCCTGGGGAGAGCACCATATAGGGGTGTGGAGATTCGAAATTGCCTTTTGCACTCCACTAAGCATCTGCATATCCTTGTGATATGCAGATGCTTAGTGGAGTGCAAAAGGCAATTTCGAATCTCCATACACCTATATGGTGCTCTCCCCAAGGAGAGATATTCCCCTTTCTAAACCAACACCAGGAATGGGTTCAAAACTCAGAAGAGGTACAAGCCTTTCCATTACACTCCTACTGTATCTCTGTTGGTCTCACTTCTGGTTTTTGCTTACAAATACTACTGCACAATATGCGTCAAAAAAAACACTGTGTGAACCCGGCCGTAGACTTCACCTACGTAAATTGACCCGTGTTCTTTTTCTGGATTGATTTTCTAATAGTTTATTAGCTCCGCCAAGTTAGCCATGAATAGAACAACCCTGCTGGCAATGGAAATGTTATCCCTGCACTTCATACAAATCAAGATATTTTATTACAATCAGAATTTCCCGTGGGAAAACTGTTCAGTTTATTATTTGAAAAAATATATATTTTTGCAGTGTCCTGCAATTAAAATTCTAGTTTGTGTTTCACTGTACCTACTAG
Organism: Phyllomedusa bahiana; assembly: GCA_025379985.1. Classification (NCBI taxonomy): domain Eukaryota; kingdom Metazoa; phylum Chordata; class Amphibia; order Anura; family Hylidae; genus Phyllomedusa; species Phyllomedusa bahiana. Next base: position 87,190 of record JAODAL010008119.1, on the reverse strand, counting down.
AACTCTAAATTATCACATGTAAAGGTTTTTCCATAGCCAGAAAATCCTGTTTTTCTATTGGCTAAAACTTAAAAAAAAAGTTGGTAACAACCTCAGAAGCGTTAAAGACAACCCCTTTTAGACTAAAGTCTCCACCACATTCAGCTGATTGTTGTGGGTCCGGATTATCTCCCCCACAGGTTTTTGCAGGAGGAGGCCATGTCTAGGATACGGGAAAAATGTAGCTTTACATGGCAGCCATTTAAAGGGGTTGTCTCACTACAAGGATTGTTTCTTTTATGTTAAAGATCTTGCAAAAACAAGTCACTTTGCAATATGTGTCCATTAACAGTGTCCTACCTATTCCTAGATATCCCCTCTTGTAAGGGCTGCATCAGCTCCTCAGGTCCCTATAGCTATAGACCTGTTCAATCTCTCATGATAGGCTGCCAGCACTGGTTGCTATAGCTACAGACCTGTTTGATCTCTCCTGATAGGCTGCCAGCACTGGTTGCTATAGCTATAGACCTGGCTTCTGCTGCAGCCTAGTAGAAGCCAGAAAACACGTCCCTGAATTCATAATGAAACCAAGAAAACAGGACTGAGGTGAGATGAATGGATGCATTGAAACAACCCCTTTAAATGAAGATTTGCATTTGACCCACTAGTAGCTGAGTTGTGTTCATGTGATCAACAGCTGGGATCAAAGAAACCTACGATTATTCGTGGTCTGGCCCACAGAGGATGTGCATGATGGGGCCCTAGGCATGGTAGGCCTGGAGCTGCTTTTCAGGAGAAGGGGAGACAGAGAGGCAGAAAGCAAGAGTCATGTGCAGTCATGTACAATAACTCTAGGATGGGCCCCAAAAATCATATCCACTGGTAATCCCCCAAGCACCCCAGTCCGACACTGTCTCCGACTTCTTCTGCTATTTGATCCCTATGATGCAACGGCCATTGGTAGTTAGACATGGTCTCCTCACAACATGATCGTGGGTTGCCAAAAGTTGCGATGTTAGCTGAAAGCTTAAAGGGGCTGTCTCACTACATTGATTCATCTTACCTCAGTCCTGTTTTCTTGGTTTCACTTTGAATTCGGGGCGGTTTATTGGCTCCTACTAGGCTGCAGTAGAAGCCAGGTCTGTAGCTATAGCAACCAGTGCTGGTAGCCTATCAGGAGAGATTAAAACAGGCCCTGTAGCTATAGTGACCTGAGGAGCTTGATGCAGCCCATACAAAGGGGGATTTCTAGGAATGGGTGGACACTGTTAATGGACATATATTGCAAAGTGACTTGTTTTTGCAAGATTTTTAACATAAAAAGCAATCCTTATGGTGAGACAACCCCTTTAACAAAGGCCCCTAGGCTTGCCATGGCTATATGCCTTAGGCATGGCCTAATGGCTTTGGCAGCTCTCTTTGTTCACTCCTATGGGAGTTCTAAGTATAGCACTTGCGCACAGCTCTCCATTCTTTTCTATGGGAGAACTGAGTACAAATGAGTGGTTGCATTCGGCTATACTTGGAACCATTAAATTAATGGAGAGTAACCGTGCAAGGCCAGTTTCATGGGCCCATTATGGAGAAAATATACCATCAATGTATGTGATGGGACACATACATCCTATCTGTAAAACACCATTATACACTGATTATCGGAGGTCGTTCCACCATGGATGAGAAAGTGATGGCAGACCCCAGTATTATGCCATTACCTCTTATAGTACTATATCCCTTTCACTAGGTAGCCCAATTCTCAGGGCCGGTTTAGCCAGCAATGACCGATGCTCTATGTTTTTGATTTGCTTTATAGGTTTGGAATAAAATGGTTCAAACTTTTTGTTATTTTTTACTATTATCTGACTTGCCAGAAGAGTTAAATGTCATGCATGCTGGGCTTACGTATTTCTCCTTTTTTATAACAATAGATTTAGATATACATGAACTAGGGGACCTATGATAAGACAATGCAGGTCTAGCTATTGAGTCAAGGGATGTAGTCACATGAGAACCTGCCTTATTTTATATACTATATACCTGTATAAAGATTATGATGTAACTGTATTCTTTCTTCTTTTTACAGTTGTTTGAGGTGGATTAAGTAATGCTCCTCCGCCTTTATGTCATGGTGATCTCATACCTTTGTGCCATCAAAGCTGCCCCCTTCCAAAACCAGACCACCGATCGGGATTATGGCCCTGAGAATTCCTCCAACTCCACAGACCAACCACAAAACGTCTTTAATTTCACCGAAGGACTACACGATGGCTTCTTTCCGGACTTAGCAACCACCTACCCTGACATGGCTGGTAAAGAGTGGACCCTCTATTCTCCAAGAGTGGCGCTCACGAGCCAAGAGCCCTCAGGACCTCCTCTTTTATTTTTGGCGGAAGAGTCCGTTTCGCATTCAGAACCCGCCAACAGGACTTATCGGGTAACACGGGCGCAAGGGTCAGATGCAATCAGCCCTTCTCGACGAGGAGAACTTTCTGTGTGCGATACCAGGCATGTATGGGTGACCGATAAGAGGTCAGCTGTTGATATACATGGCAAGACAGTCACTATCTTATCTGAAATTCAGACACTCACAGGACCACTAAAGCAGTACTTTTTCGAGACCAAGTGTAACCCTGAAGGAGGTACCACCAATGGTTGTCGCGGGGTCGATAAAAGACAATGGTTATCAGAATGCAAACAGAAGCAGTCGTATGTAAGAGCGTTGACCATGGATGAAAAGCTGGTGGGTTGGCGCTGGATCCGGATTGATACAGCATGTGTTTGCACCCTGTTGAGTAGAAGAGGGAGGACGTAAAATTACAGAGGGTTATCCTCTCCATGGTTTACTGTGGTTAGGGAAAGCGAATGGAGCTCCTGTTGTTTTCCTTAAGCTGTTTACAATATGGCATAATGGCCGACATCACACATTCCTGGAGTCATGCCACAAACACACTACGTTTGGGGGATGGAAGAGTCGTGAACCAACAGCTGTCATTACGAGTGGTTTAGCTTTACCATGTTGGGAAGGAGCACAAAACTGGATACAAAGAGACACCACACAGATCTCAGTCCACACGGGACGGGACAAAAATTGTCACCTCTCAGTGCTTTCTAAATTTAGTGCCTTTTCGCCCTGAATTTGCACAGTATAGTGAACAACAAACCCGATGGTTTTTTTTTTCTCCCACTGGACAACCTGTGCATTCCCTTCAAGACGACCCTATGGAGAAATTACACAAAGGATGCTAAACTGGTGGATATTTTAATGAAAAAAATGTTATTTGGATTTGATGAATAATTTTGTAGAAACGATGAAATGTGTGTTTATTTTTGTCCTGCCCACAGGTACCCGGCGGGAGACAGTGTAAGCTATTATAAATTGGTTATTCTATTTGTAAATTTTATATATCTATAATTATATATGTGTATATATATATATTGAGAAATATAACTTATTGTCATTTCCTTTTTATGGACCGCATGTTACAAACCTCTTATTTCTGCTTCTTTCCCCACCATGCGTTTTTTTACCTAATATTTATTACCCTTTTCTCACTATCATATCATTCCCTCCCCCCCACATTAGACTTCTAGATTTTATTTTTTTCCCTTCATCGATTTCATTGTTTTTACTATTAGAAGCCGTGAGTGAATCAGTCATTTCATTTTCTGTTAGGAACATATATTTTAACATCTTCTGTGCACAATTCTGCACTTGAATGCACCTAATTCGAAGAAACATCAAAAATATTTTAATTTTTTTTACGTATATTACCCTTCCTACATTAAAAAGTCACATAAGACAGATAGAAGCAGCACAGGGGACACCTACAGGCTTCAGGAGGTATTACACTATTGTTTACTAATGAGCATAACTTTGTTTCATTCCAAAGACGTGGAGTTAAAGGGGTTATCTATTTAAAAAAAAAAAATGAAATTGGGGCCAGGGTGTGAATTTAAAAAAAAAACAACTGATACTTACCAAGCTGTCCACTGCTGCTACTGCAACAGAGCACTTCAAATTTTTACTTCCAAATTTTAGTCCAGACACAGATGAGATGCTCGCACTCAGTTGTAAGTAAATGGATCATGAGCCACTGCTCTGTGTCGAGATAAGAACCCGGAAGTGAAGAGGAGCGGATCGCCGGGAGCAAAAGCTAGGCTACATTTTTTGGGGTTTTTTTCGTCCACCGTTGCCCCATTATCAATGAATAGTTTGGGTTTTTTAATGGTCAGCCCCTTAAAAGCTTAAGGATATGTTCACGTGGCATATGTTTACCCTGGGAAAATACAGTGTGGATTAAATGGTACATATCCAAGATAGTCTCAGATTTCCATTGCATACCTTCACTTTCTATGGCCACAGTTTTGAACATTGATAAGCTCAAGTCAATGGGGGTTTATCAATGACCTGGCCAACTAATACACACAGAAAATAGACCACTATTAACATGTGTTTTTCTGATACGGGCTGAAAAAGTGCAGAGGCTCAGTTTACAGTGTGAACCATGGCACATATTTGAGTTGGAAACTATGGGCTGCGCATTTACATGTGATTTTTACGCATATTCTGCACAGAAAAAACCATCACAATACTTATGAAAAATGTACCAGGTGAACAGGCTGTAACACGTGGGCGCAGGTAACCCCTAGGATGCTTTCACATGTGACGTACCAGCACATTACAGTAGCTGCAATGCGGATGACACATCAAGAAATCTTATCCATGCTGAAAAAATTCTGCATGGAATCTGCTTGGAGACTGACCTGCAGCGAAGAGTTTAAATCTGCAGTATGTTAGTTTATGTTGTGGGCACATCTTAGATCTATTGCAGATTTCCTAATTTAGGGTATGTTCACACGGGCAGATTTCAGTGCGCATTTCGCGTCGTATTTGCGCTCTAATACAGGCGATATGCGTGCTGAAATTTTGGTAATCCATAGTTCTCATAGTTCTCTCCCCATTCGTACAATACGATCATATTGTACGCGCGGGGAGATAAGTGACATCTCAATTACTTGCGACGAATACTCGCCGCGAGTAATGCATGTCAATGGGGCCGGCGGGGTGCCGCCCCACCCCTGCACCGCGGGACTCCCAAATCACCCGGCGTAATTTTGGCCGTACTGTACGCGCCGCAATTATGCCATGTGAACATACCCTTAGGGTAAATTCACTTAGCTGATTTTGACGCTGCTTTCGGGGCGGTTTTGGCACGAATTCCACCCCCAAAACAGCATAAAAAATGACTATAAAATGCCTCCAGTTCAATTCCATTGACTCTTAAGTAACAACCGCATTGTCGTTCATACGACCCTGTTTATTAGCCGCTTATTTCGGTGCTGAAAAAAAAAACGATATGTCAATTCTTTAAGTGTTTTCTGTGAGTAAAATGAGCATAGGAAATAATGGAGAGCTTCAAAACAGCATCCAAAACGGCTCACACAAAGTGCCCAGTAACCACCTAGGCAAAAAAAAATTGTATGGGTGTTTCAGAAAGAAAAAAGAGCTGAAAAACTAAGTGGAAAAAACCATCAAATTATATTCTAAAACTTAGCTGAAAACTGCAAAGTATGAGGCGGTTTTCAGACATATATTTGATACTTATTTTGGCGCTTAAAAATAAGCATTCAAGTCAGCCGTGTGAACATACCCGAAAAAAAAAATAGAAAAATCACCTTTTCCACAGCTCTAAAGTTTCATTGCAAATTTTCACTCTTAATTTTTACAGAGCATACAAATTTTGTATGCTATGTAAATCTTACCCGAACCATGATGTTAGGGTATGTTCACACTTTGGACTTTTCCTAATCGGAAAAAATTGACGTTTTTTCTCGGCAGAAATGTAAGACGACACCTCTGCGGAGGATTTTTACATAACGGAGGTGGTATTCGCCTGTGGTTTGGACACAGTTTGGCCCCATTTCAGTATGGCTAACCTGCGTCACTCCTGCTGAAGCAGGATCTGACGTGGAGCCGCTTTAAAGAATGACCAAGTCCATTCTTTTTTTTCTGCACCATGGATTTGAAATCCGGGATGTGGAAAATCCGCGCTGTAATTCTCTATGTGAATGGGCATCGGAGTACAGGAGGATTCTAATGAGGAGGCCATCCAGGAATCCATGTTGGATTCCTCCTGAAAATCCGTTGCGTGAATTTACCCTTATGGTCACCAAGGGGATCTTCTCATAGGTATAACAATTTACATGAATTACTATTATTAAGACCTATTATAATACCCTGTTTCCCCAAAAATAAGACAGTGTCTTATATTAATTTTTGCTCTTAAGGACAAGCTAAGACTTATTTTTTGGGGATATCTTATTTTTTAAGAACAAGATTTCACATTTATTGTTGAACAAAAAATCAACATGTATTAATATACTGTAGTGATTTCATCACCAACATCAGAATGAGCAGCCAAACTCTGAATTGCATCAAAAAAGCACTATGTCTTATTTTCGGGGGTGTCTTATTTTCAGGGAAACAGGGTAGTGATGAGCAATTATTAATATTATGGGTTATCTACATCTGTATTACCTACAAATTATCAGATCCCAGCCTAAATGCCCAGACTACAACCCCCAACATAGAGGATCAGATGCTGTAGATGAATGCAAGTGGCTTGAGCTCTTCATATATTGAAGGTCCTTTGTATTTTGTATATACTAAATACCAAAGATCCTTCGCCCCCTTGTGGATTAGCATATACATTTCTATATGTGCCCTGCCGTATGAGAATAAATGACAAGATACACTTTTGGAAAGTCTCTAATACAATGGGAAGCGTTGGTTTGGATCCGCATTAATTGATAGATTAGGGGACTGCATAAATAACAATTCCATAAAATTCATTTTTATTGTGGTTCTACCTTTAGGCCCAGGACTATTGTAATAAAGACCCATGGGGCCATCTGTATACATCTAAAGGAAAGCTAAGGCAAAGTGTGGATTCACCCAGTCCAAAATGTTATCAGATCCTGTTACAGAAGATGGAGACCATGATTATAACATCACATTATGGAATTGCTGTTTATGAAATAGTTTAATACAGTATTTAAAGGGCTTGTCCCTGCAGCAAAAAGATTAATCCGAAATGGAGCTGGGTAAAAAAAAAAAAAGCGAATAAGTTATAAGTTCCCTACCTTTCCCCCGCTGCTACCACCACTACGGAGATCCCTGGCGTCCGCTCCTCTTCAGTTCAAGGTTCTTGTCCCAATACCCAGAAAAAGTTTGTGCTCCATTGTTAGTGACTGGAGCACGAGCCTCTCCTACATTTCTGGACCAGAACCTGGAAGTGAAGAGGAGTGGATCAGCAAGACACTCCGGAGCAGCAGAGGACAGATGGGAAAAATAACATTTTGGGGTATTTTTTTTTTCCCAACCTGGCCCCATATGTGTAATAGTTTTGCTGCCGGACAACCCCTTTAAAATGACTCAAATTAAAACAGTCAGTCAAATTCTGCGATTCTGCTTGAAAATAGGCAAATGATGAACAAATCTGACCCAAATATAAAAAGGAGATAAAAAAATGGAAAATGTTGCAGTTGCCATAGCAACCAATCAGATGTCAACTTTAATTTTCAAAAATGGGAATCTGACAAATGAAAGCTGGAATGTGATTGGTTGGTACAGGCAACTGCTCCTATTTTAGGCTGGGTTCAAACCTTGATATTCACTATGTCAGAGATATCTATAGGGATACTGTGGAAAAAAGGTACATAGATATCAACAGAACAAACACAGTCCTAGTAAGACAACGCTTGTTCTGTTTCCCCAGTAGTCTACGCTTTTGGTGTAGGACTTAGAAGCGTGGTAGACCGGTGTGCACTTCCCACAAGGCATGTATATTTGACAAACAGAGCAAACGTAGTCCAAATAGGACTGTTTATTCCATTGACGTCTATGGACCGGCCGCAGATCCATCGTGGTACCTGTCAGGGTACCTTATATCATAGTATCACAACAGATACCTCCAACGTAGTAAATAAGGTGTGAACCCAGCCTTGATTAAGCATTTGTATAGGAAGCAATTTTTAACCACATTGTACAAGTGATAAAATATAAAAAGCAAAACCCAGCAGGCAGGCCCGTACACACATACTACAGCTCTGAATAACCTCCAAGTTGGGTTGTTCATTTTGGGTTTAGGGTTAGGGTTTTTTACTTTTAAGGGCTGTTTCCTGACCCTCCTCGCTCTCAGTCCCTCCTCAATTCGGGTGTGGCCTACCTTATGATGTGACATCACCTTGTCGCTGCCGATATGGTCTACGTGCCCCACGTTCCAATGTCCTCTTGCCGATGCAGTGTCACTTCCGGTGGACGTCACTAAGAGCATTGGTGTAGACTGAGATTGATGCCGCGTCTGGAGCAACAAGGTGACGTCAAACAGTTAGGAACTCAGGCCTGGGGACAAATATTTGGCAATTTTTGCCAAAATTTTATTCGGGCCCATGTGAATCAATTTCACTTGGATTTAGGATGAATTTTACATCGACCTAAATCAAAAACATGACACTAGTCTCCAGTTATTGTGTAGTTGTAGTGAAGCACCATCACATCTCTGCAGTACCCACCATTACACCATTGCCTTTGGCATGGAGCCTGTTGGTAACTACAATACTATGAGCTCTGTAACTACGTCACTGCCGGTAGTAACAGAATATAAGAACTGCCCTAAAATGGAGCTTCAAGTAGGAGTCCTAGACCTTCCTGTACTATATAATGCTGCTATTTCAGGTTATTATCACATATGACTGTTGTGCTGGTACCGGTCACTTACCAGAATGTGGTTAGTTGCCTCATCACCATGCCTTGGTCATACAGACATGACATTACATAACATCTCTACTTGTATTTTTTGTTTGGCTGATGCCCACCACACCCAAGACACAGGAGCATTGATCCCATTTATCATAATGATTACAGTCTTCTTTGAATAAAAAGAGTGAACATATAGGAACTTAAGTTTACATATAGAGTAAATGTATGTTCTGCACAGAACTTGCTTTCTGCATAGCTTAAATGGGTTATCTCACTGTAGACATTGATGACATGCCAATAGGATATACCATCAATGTCCGATAGGTGCGTGTCCCAGAAGTAGGATGCATACCTATCTCGGGAACAAGCCTCGAAACCACATGCCACTTGACTGCCCCCGGAACTCCCACTGACTTCAATAGAAGAGTCCAGATCACCTCTCTATCTAAAATGGAAAGATTTCAGGGATCGTTCTCAAGATCGATGCAGGTCCCAGACTTAGGAGACATTGATGGCATAGCCTCTTGATCTGCAATCAATATCTGCGGTGGGAACAACCCTTTAGTTGTTAAACCAAATTTTGTAGAGTAAGTCATGGAAGACGTAATACCTGCCCCACTACATTAGGGGAGTTTGGATTAGCTGCCGGGGTTGCTTCCAGCTACAAAATTGTGACCGTTTCCAGCTAAAATAGGAATGTAGCTCTGGGCTATAATACAAGCTGTAAATCAGGATAAGTAAAGGAAGTAATGCAATCTAGCTAAAAATTGCCTAATATATCTGCATATAAACTAATTTAAAATATTCAAAAAGGTGGACATACTCTTTAAAGGGATACTCCAATCCTAGAAGTCTATGACACATTGATAGGATATGCCAGCAAAGTATGATAAGAGTGGGTCCCACTTCTACCTATCTTGGGAGCGGTCCCACGATACTCTTCGTTCAGAATAAATAGCCGGTCTTGCTTGTACACGACTCTCCATTCTGTTGTATGGGAGTTCCAAGTACAGGGGAGCGGTGTGTCCCCGAGGTACTATCTATAGACCATCAAAGTGTGCGGCTATTATTTGCGCTCTAATAAGAGCGAAATGCGTGCCGAAATTATGGTAATCCACAGTTCTCATAGAGAACTATGGATTACGCCTCCTCTCCCCGCTCGCACAACACGATTGTATTGTACGCGCGGGGAGATAAGTGACATATCATTTAATGACTGTCTATGGGCCCCACGCCGCAGGGTACACGCGTATCAGGGCGACTCCCGAACACCCGCCCGACATATGTCCCACAATTACAAAGTGTGAACATAGCCTAACAGTCAATTAATATGGTCACCTTTACAAGCGTGTAAATTTTCATACTTTTCAACATGTAATTTCATGACCAGTGTTGTGCTTGGGATTCGAGTCGGACCGTGGTGCGCTTCAGATTCGTGTACGGCCAATTTGGCCCAATCCATATTTTGCCAGTGATTCCGAGAAAATTGTGTAACCAGTCACCAGCGTTTTCCCATACAGGAAAAAAGAAAATGCATGCGATCAATGAAAAATGCACTGCCTTCTTCCTGGCTGGTGATTGGTTGTACTTTTTTCTCGGAGCCACCGGCAAAATATGGATCGGGCCAAACTGGCCTACCCCGAATCTAAAGCGTACCACTATTTATGACCTATGGTAAGGGAAGGGAGAGGGTCTTCATTCCTGATCTATATTAGTCACTATACAGATATGATGCTAACAATGATTTCTACATACAGTCTCCTTATATCATTCCCCATTTTTGTTGCCGTCCCTTAGGTCGAATTTGTGTAGTTTTTAAATTGCAAAGTTTGAGCACTTGTTCCTTAGGTCTTATAAGCAGGTAATGCCTTTAACCACTACAACTTGCCGTTACAATAAGACAAAGCCTGTGAATTAAGTTACCTCACTCTGCCCCAGTCCTTATCTTAGAACTCAATTTTTTCTTTTCTAGATGGGGGGAAATTTCTACAAATATCTGAAGGAATTTCTAAGTCTCCTATGTCTCCATTTCTTACAAGGAATCATACAGCGTCTTATGAGCTACACGTGGTATTATTATGTACATGGATTTTTGAACTCTGCGGACCATCCTTTTCTCCAACATTTCATACATAACTTATTTGTGTTCCTATTTTCTATGACAAATAGTCTGTTAAGTTTTTTTTTTTGTTAACTCCTTTGAAATGGAAACCAAATAAAACCCTTATTTGCTATAATTGTATTTTCCTTGTTCTTTACCTGCTTGTGGCTTTTTAGTTTTTATAGTGTTGTTACTTTTAGATCTTGATTTCATGCAACAGCGGTGATTTCAGAAATTGCAACACTACCGACCATATGCTATTGCAACCTATAATAAAGGATCTATAAGGCCGGGTTTTACTTGTTGCATTACTGCATGCAATGCTCAACTGCACCGAAAAATTATGTAGAAAACACAAAACTAGAAGTTTTTTTCTTAAAGGGGTTTTACCACAAAGGCATTTCTTGTCCTACAGTTTTCAGTGTCTTCAAAAAAGGGGAATGTGATTTGTTTGAACTGCATATCATGTTACTCAGCAGGCTTGACATCACCATGCCTTTCCCCACAGTGTGCTCACTCTACAGTAGTCAAACAAAGGTCTGTTTATGTAAAAAGCTGGGAGTAGCTACAATGTAGCCGAGTGGTAAGTGCTTCTGCTTTTCAACATAGGTGTTCTAGATTCAAATGCCTGCAGGTACCAAACATGTGAATTTTTTTTTCCCTCAGTGCACATACCTGATTGAGGTTTCTTTTTTCTGTTTTTTATTTGCACTGTTTGACTAATTACTAAGGATTACAGAGGACAGGAGTAGAATGACAGCACCTGGATTTAAACAATCGCTCGGCAGTAAGTGTGTGTGATTACTAGGCAGGAAATAGACTGACAATAGCTGCCGGAGAGGTGATGTCTGAGCATGTGCGGTCAGGTCTGAGGAGCTCTCAGCCCTGGTCGTATCCCCTGGAGACGAGCTGTACACTGGATCACTAAAGGAGCGGCTAACAAAAAAATGGCGCAAAATTTTTAATAATGATGAAGGGCGAAAATGTTTATTTCATTTGCAAGCTTTTCATGTCAATTTTACTTTGTGGTAAAACCCCTTTAATACAGGTGGTTTTGTAATTAATTCTTATTTGGAATATAAGTAAAGTTTGGGTTAATTAAAAAAAAAGGCTTTTTTCTTTTGTTGCTTGCGCTTTTGATGCAGTTCAAAAATGTGGTGGCCCTCATTTACTAAAGTGGTTGCACCAGAAAAAGTGTCCTAAATTGTACCAAAAAGTAACACAATTTTGGGGCAGCATGTCGCAGACATATTTACTATGGGCTTAAGACATTTCCTGCACACTGCTCGACACAGGGGCAAGAAATTGGACGTGACCACAATGCGTCAAAATTCTGGCATAGAAAGTAAGCCCCCCATAAAACTGGTCTAAAAAGTTAGAGAAGTCTAAAGGCCCCCGTTCCACGACGGATTTGGCCGCGGTTTATGGGCCGCGGGTTCTGATGCGGTTTCCGCGGCATAACCGCGGCCAAATCGCGCCTAGATTATTAACATGGTTTTCCTATGGGAAACCGCGTTAATTTCACACTGCCGGGTTTGGCCCCGGCTCTGGGGCCGTGGGACAGACCCGGCCGTGTGAAGAAACCCTCCTGTCATTTTCTTGAAAAGAGTTCACTGCCCCGCCGGCCTGTGCCACGGTGTCCGCCGCGGGTGGTGCGCGGCTGGGATGTGGCTAGTGCCCGCGGGCTTGCCCCCTGCTCTTAAATTTTTTGCATAGGGGCAAGCTCGGCGCAAGCCGCCCCAACCAAGCCCCTCCCATGGCGAGGCCACGCCCACCGCCCCGCCAAAAACCCCGGCCCGGGAGACCGCGAGTTTGTGGCGCGGGCCGACGAGGATTTGGCCGCGGCGAAACCCGCGGCCAAATCCGTCGTGTGAACGAGGCCTCAGGCTGCACCAATTTGTTAATCGGCACAAGCTACGGTAAGGCCATGTTCACACGGCTTAAAATGAGCCGTATTTCGGTCCGTACTTACGCGCCGGAGTGCGCCTATTCCCGGGCCCCAAAAAAGGGCCCTTTTCATTACGGTAATTTCACAGTTCTCATAGAGAACTATGGATTACGTCTCCTCTCCCCGCCGGGCGGAGCCGCCGGGCTGGGAGATAATTGACATGTGAATTACTAGCCGCAAATACGCGCCACTAGCAATTCAAGTTTATGGGCCGGCGAAGTGCCGGCCCCCTGCTCAGTCCCCCGCTCCCGCCCCGCCCCGGTCACACGGAGTTATTGCAGGGCGTAATTACGCCCCGCAAAATACACCATGTGAACCTAGCCTAAGAAATGCTTTGTTGCCCATAGCAACCAATCAAGGCCCATAGCAAGTAATCAGAGCCCATAGCAACCAATCAGAGCTCAACTTTCATTTCCTATAGTTCTGGAAAAATGAAAGGGGCGCTCTGATTGGTTGCTACAGGCAACAAAGATAGTCTTCATGCTAGACAGTGTTCAGACACAAGGTCCATTCTGTTTATGTTTATGCTGTCTAACTTTTAGACAGCGATAGTAAATGCGGGCCGATGAGTGAAACCAGTCTGAGTAAGGGAAGGTTCACACGTCTGTTTTGGATCCAGTTTCAGAAGCAGATTCTGTGCTGAGACAGCATCAGAAACAGGCTGCAGTCTACCTCACATTGTTTTTCAATGAAAAAACAGTGCTGAAGTGCACAGTGACGCTGAATGAGAACCGACATGTCAATTATTGAGGTGATTTCAGACAATTTCAGCATAATGTTGATGTGGTTTGGATACAGTTTTTGATGTAGATACACGCCCAATTCCACCCCTAAAGGCCGCTTCACACAGCTTATTGCCGGCGTAATTGCGGGACGGATTTCGCCCCGCAATTAAAGCCGTGTGGACGGGGGCGGGCAGGGCGGGGCCGGCTGCACGCCGGCCCCATAGACGTTCATTATCCACGGCGCGTACCCCACCGGGATAATGTTGCATGTCAGATACAGAATCCATAGTTCTCTATGAGAACTGTGGATTACCGTAATGCCTGGGATGGATTTCAGCCGTATTTGAGCACAGTACAGCGCTCAATATGGCTGAAATCCGTCCCAGAATCCGCCATGTGAGCGAGGCCAAAGGCCGTGTTCACACGGCTTATTCCCGACGGATTTGTGCGCCGTATTGAGCTCACAAATCCGCCGTGAATAAGGGGCGGGACGGGGGCGGGGCCGGAGCGCGGCGGGGGCCGCCGCTCCCGGCCCCATAGACCATGCATTGTTTACGGCGCGTCCGCGCCGTAAATAACTGTGCATGTCACTTTCTCCCCCCGCGGCGGATTCGCCGAGCGGGAGGAGCGACGGATTCCACTGGTCGCTATGAGAGCAGGGGATTACCGTAATGGCTGTCGCGGATTGGCGCCGTACTGCAGCGCAAATCCGGCGCGCAGTACGGCGCCAATCCGCGGCAAAATAAGCCGTGTGAACGAGGCCAAACTGCCTCACAACAGCTTGCAATCAGCTTTCAAAATCCACACCCAAATTTATGTTGAAAAACCGCACCTAAATCCACATTTATATAACGTCCAAAAACAAGGCTGAAAACAGGATCAAAATAGTGTCCGAAATGACTTATCCACATCTAAAAACTGTACAAACTGACTGGTGCGCTTTTTAGTTGTGGACTTTGCACGGTTTCCGCTTTTTTTTTTTTCTTTTTTCAGCCATGAAAACCTCCCCTAAGGCTGGTTTTAGACATCGCATATATATCGTAGAATTTTGGTTGCGAAATTCCACAACAAAGTGCAGTACAATGTAAGTAAACAGGGCTTTAAGAAATTCTGTTTACTTCCAACATAAAAAATCCACAGTGGATGCCAGCAGATTTTTACTGCTTAAAGGGGTTAAAGGGGTTGCAGTACGGCGCCAATCCATCGCAGTAATTACGGTAATCCACAGTTCTCATAGAGAACAGTGGATTCCGTCGCTCCTCCCGTCGGCGAATCCGCCGCGGGGGGAGAAAGTGACATCCCACATTATCCAGGCGCAATACGCGCCGTGGATAATGGAAGTCTAGGGGGCCGGGCGGGCCGCGCCCCCGCCCCTTTTTCCAAGCCGGAATTGCGAACCCCCATCCGGCTCGCAATTCCGTCTTGAATAAGCCGTGTGACCACGGCCTTAGAGTGCTTTCACACAGTGCATTTTTGATGTGTTTTTTTTAATTTTTTTTGCAGAAAAGCACAGAAAATAATGTTGTGCAATTCTGCAAAGAACAGAACCAAAAATGCACTGTGTGAAAGCACCCTTATCAGTGTTAGTCATACGCTATTAGGTTATGGTCCCACGGTGGAATTACGGTCATTCATAGCTCTCATACAGAACGATGAATTACGCCTCATCTCCGCGGGCATATAATACGATCGTATTGTACGCCGTTGATAATAGAAGTGAATGCTTCCAAAACACACGGCGTACTGCAGCGCATACAGTACACACCCCAGTACGCCATGTGAACATACCCTTATACTTGCTACTCCAGAAAGGGTCACATCTTTGGGAGTTTGCCACAGGAGAGCAATGATGAGTCACAGGTTGAGATTCAAAATCACTCAAAAACCCAACCAGAACTTTATTTTATAGAAAAATTTATGATATGAAATAGTTAAATGACAAGTCCACCCCAACCCATAGAAGTTCTCAATATTTAAATATGGGCATGAATAATTATTGGTATACATGAATATTCATACTTCTTGGACACTGTCCAGCATTCATTAGGGTATGCTCACATGGCATACATGCGGGACATAATACGCCCGAATTACGCCCTACAAGTACAGTAATCCACAACTCTCAATGAGAGCTATGATTACCTGCCATCCTCCCTGGCGTACAATACGCGTCGGCGGAGAGGATTGACATGTCACTTCTTCCCGGCACTTTAGGAGTACATGCTTGCCAGCACGTCTTCTGAAGCAGCAGGCGTATAGCGCCACACACAGTATGTGCCAAAATACGCCCGCAATATGCCATGTGAACATTCATTTATACATAAAAGAATACCAATAACTCTTTCTATAATGTCAAAACATCAACTAAATCTCATTACTACACATATATAAAAATCTATACTGTGATCCCTCAACATACAATATTAATTGGTTCTGGGACGACAATTGTATGATGAAACTACAACTCTATGGAAAACTAGTCATTGGTTCCAAAGCCCCAAAAAATGTGACCCCAGCATGATGCAGCATGGAGATTAAAGAAAATGAAGCAGACACTAATCCAGAAACAGCACATACTTCCATATAACATCAGAAAGAGCTGCTAGATGCTGGAAATCAGTTTGTATGGTGGTACACAATGTACCAGAAAATGGGGTCCTCACATGGTGCCCAAAAGAGCCATCCATCCTGGCACATGTAAGAGCAGTACAGGACATGTAGTACTGCACTGTACCATAGAGAGGTGATACTAGACCGCCAATCACTGCATGCACCTAACTAATACATGTAATAGCAGTACAGGACATGTAGTACTGCACTGTACTGTAGAGAGGGGCTATAGACCACAAAACACTGCATGTACCTTACTAATACATGTAAGAGCAGTACAGGACATGTAGTACCGAACTGTACTGTAGAGAGGCGCTATAGACCACCAATCACTGCATGTTCCTCACTAATACATGTAAGAGCAGTACATGACATGTAGTACGGAACTGTACAATAGAGAGGTGATACTAGACCACTAATCACTGCATGCACCTCACTTATACATGTAAGAGTAGTAAAGGACATGTAGTACCGCACTTACTGTAGAGGCGCTAGTAGACCGCACATCACTGCATGCACTGTACTAATACATGTAAGGCTATGTTCACACAGCGTAACTGTACGTGCCGCAATACGCCGGGTGTTTTGGAGGTTGTGCTGATTTGTGCGTACTCCCGTAGCACGGGGGGAGGCGGCAGCCCACTGGCCCCACAGACTTGCATTACTCATGGCGCGTAATCGATGCAAATAATTAACGTCACTTATCTCCCCGCGCGTACAATACCATTGTATTGTACACGCAGGGGGATGAGGTGTAATCCATAGTTCTCTATGAGAGCTATGGATCACCGTAATTGCGGTGCGAAATGCGCGCCGCAATTACGCCGTATGAACATAGCCTAAGAGAAACACAGGACATATAGTACCACACTACTGTAGAGAGGCGTTACTAGACCGCCAATCACTGCATGTACCGCACTAAGGCCATGTTCACACGGCTTAAAATGGGCCGTATTTCTGTCCGTAATTATGCGCCGAAGTGCGCAAATTATGGGCTGAAAATGGCCCATTCATTACGGAAATTTCCCACAGTTCTCATAGAAAAAACATGGATTACGTCCTCCTCTCCCCCCGGCAAGCGAAGTGCCGGCCCCCTGCTCAGTCCCCGCTCCCAACCCGCCCCCGGTCACAACACGGCGTAATTGCGGGGGTAATTACGCCCCGCAATTACGCCGTGTGACCATAGCCTAATACAGAGGTTTTACAAGAAAAATATTCATGGTAATTGTTTGGATCTTCCATCAATCATATATGCTGCAGATCTGCAGGGTCTGTGACATTGTATGGTGAATGTGGATTTATACAATGTCCCAGGAAAAACCATTGTAGGATGGAAATATGTATCCTGAGGCCACTGTAATTTGAGGGATCAGTGCACTAGTGTATGTGACCACATTTGTAAACGTATGCATGTGTATAAAAATATAAACAAACCTACCCAATCAAATTGCAGGGAAAAACAGGTGACAGCCAATAGAGAAGGTAGTTAAAAGAAAACAAAAAGCAAAACTGGATGTCAAACGTCTGCCCAAAACAGTGCACGTTTGGGATACCCTTATACCAGTCTAATTCATCACATTACAATGAGTAAAATTCGCAGCTGTATCTGCTCTTCAGTTTGCTTGAAATTAGTAAGTAATAAATACAGTGTTATATTAGGGTTCGATACAAATCACAATTTTGGCTTCCATTTAACAGACACACCAGGTCGTATACGTTAAACGGATGACAATAACTGATGCCAAGTAGTGGCATCCTTTATCCATAGGGTCCCAAAAAAATATATACTGCATCCCATGATATAGAATATTGTAGGCTCCTGCTCTATTCTATACTTTTATTTGAGGGGGTGGGAGGACAGTAATTAGACCGATACCGGCCACACGGAGGCCCTGAGGAGATACCTTTGTCAGGCCATTTAATCCTGGATATGTGTAACGAATATGTTGGGAGCTTTCCCGGGGTACAGGCTAGACCAGGCAGCTTCAAACTGCGGTGCTCCAGCTGTTGGGAAACTAGAACTCCCATCATTCCCACTGTTATAGATTATATAAATGCATAATGGGAGTTGCAGTTTCCCAACAGCTGGAGGCCCGCAGTTTGAGGATGCCTGGGCTAGACGGACTTCACAAACCTGAAGTGTACTTAGCCGAAAAGTGTCCTAATAATCATAAAAGGCACAATTTTGTTATGTATATACTGTTGCTTACGTACAGTTGCAAGAAAAGACAAGTGAGCCCTGTAGGATTGCCTAGACGTCTCTACTGATTACTCCAAAAATATGGTGTGGTTCACATCGGAGGTTTAGTTCGGAAGCTCCTCTGTAGAGGTGTAATCGGATCTCTTTACCAACAAATGTGAACAGCGGCCAATAGACCCCTAACTACAATGGGGTCCATCAGGTTTCTGTCGCAGTGTCTGACATTTTAATGGAAAAATAGCGCAGCTTGCAGGGCTGTATCTTCCATCATTTCCAACGGAGCTTGCGACGGAGGTTCTGAACCACTCCTAACAAACAAACTCCATGAGCCTTAGGGTATGTTCACACAGCGTACTGGGGCGTGTACTGTACCGCCGCAGTACACCGTGTGTTTTGGAGGGACGCACTGATCAGCGCAAACTTCCAAGGACAGAGGGAGTCACCCGGCCCCATTCACTTCTATTATCAGCAGTGCATAAGCGCCACGAAGAACTGACCTGTCACTTCTCTCCCCTGGCGTACAATACGATCGTATCATACACCGGCGGAGATGACGTGTAATTCATAGTTTTCTATGAGGGCTAAGAATTACCGTAATTGCTCCGCGCATTTCGCCCATATTAAAGTGCAAATACACAGCGAAATGTGCACCGCAATTCCGTCGTATGAACATCCCCTTATGTATGAAAAATGTCTACAGTAGCGGTGAGACTTTCTTTTTTGCCCATAGCAACCAATCAGAGCTCAGCTTTTATTCTTCCTGAGCACTATATGAAATGAAAGCTGAGCTGTGATTGGTTGCCATGGGCAACAAAGAAAGTTTTACCGCTAGACAGTTTTCATACATAAGGTCTGGTGTAACTAAGCTTGTAAAAAAAAAAAAAAAGGCCGTACTTAGGGCTTGTTCACACGACGTTTTGGATCCATTTTGGATGCGTTTTACGGATCCGTTTTTAACCTGTTAAAACTGGATGCAAACTGCATCCAGAAAGCGGATGCGTATTGGATGCGTTTTGCATGCGTTTTACGGATCCGTTTTTTGAATCCGCTTTTTCAATGCTTTACTTAAATCAACGTATCAAACTGCAATTGAAATATAATATAACTTATCAATGACCAAGAAAAAAACCTTTTTTTTTACCTAGTGTCAATCAACTGTACATACACCTATGATTTTAGAATCCGCCCCTCCCCCCCTATTTTTTTTTTAGAATCAACCAATAGTTTTCAAACTCAGAGATCCGACGCCCATGTGCATTCGGTGGTATGCTGGGGGCTGTGGGACTGACATTATCCTCCTCTCCTTTACCCATGTAGAATGAAGGCATTTTCCAATAGCACATTGCATCAGAAAAATTAGCCCTCCCATTAAAATGATACAAAATATAACCCAGACATAATATTCAAATTTTATATTTAATTTAAATCCAATGCGTTTTACGGATGCGTTTTTGGCATCGAAAGAGGATCCAAAACGCACCCAAATGTATGCTGCGCTTTTGGATCCGCTTTCGGGATGCCAAAAGCGCACTCCATTATTTCCTTTGGGGATTTCTCTCGCGTAAAACGCAAGAAGAATTGACATGTCAATTCTTAAAACGGATCCGAAAAGCGGATCGCGAAAAGCGCATCGGCGATCACTCGTGTGAACAGCGATGCGCTTTTGCCATTGAAAGCAATGTTAATCACACTGACAATTGTTAGATCCGTTTTGCGGATCCGTAAAACGGATCACAAAAACGTCGTGTGAACAAGCCCTTACAGCTACAAAGGCAGGTTAAACTCCCAACAGAAGGAAGAAAATCCACAAAACATGGACAAAGCTGCACAGGTGGAAAATACTAATGAGCGGCCACTCACACCCTCAGATCATGGGGGTGGGGAAAGTCTGCTTTGGTACAAGCATTTTTTGATGCATTTTTTTCCTGGTGCATTTTTCCCCACCACACATCTCAGTGATCCATCACATGATTTGCAATGTGGAAAAATACTACAAAACAGCGCATTGAAGAAAACACAACACGTGGGTTTTTTTTATGCATTACAATATTTTTTAAAAAATATGCATTTTTGTCTTTCAACTTCATTGTGTGTGGTATAAATATTTGAACTACTTGCCCACCGCCCATAGACTATATACATCCTGGCCGTGGTTGTTTATCTCCATATGAACATTCTGAGACACTAAGGGCCGGTTCACACGGCTTATTCAAACAGTAATTGTGGGACGGATTTCGTCAGCAATTACGGCTTGAATAAGGGGCGGTGCGGGGGCGCTGTCCGCCGGCCCCATAGACATGCATTATCCATGGCCCATATCCCGCCGGGATAATGAACATGTCAGTTTCTCCCCACCCGGCGGATTCGCCGAGCGGGGAGGAAAGACGGAAGCCATTGTTCTCTATGAGAACTGTGGATTACCGTAATGCCTGGGACAGATTCCAGCCATATTGCAGTGCAGTACGGCGCACAATACGGCTGAAATCCGTGCCAAAAAAAAGTCATGTGAACGGCCCCTAATTGTGCAGCAGTGGGAGTGGAGACCCAGCTGTCTGCAATAGGCAAGGTACACACCAGGGTGGACAGGTATGAAAACTGTCTAGGTCTGAGACTTTCTTTGTTACCCATAGCAAGCAAATCAGAGCGGCTCTTTCATTTCATATAGGGCTCTGGTTGGTTGATATGGGCAACAAAGAAAGTCTTCGGCCATGTTCACACGGCTTAAAATGGGCCGTATTTCGGTCCGTAATTACGCCCAATTACGCGTAATTCATTACGGTAATTCCCAGTTCTCATAGAGAACTATGGATTACGTCTCCTCTCCCCGCCCGGCGAAGCCACCGGGCGGGGAGATAATTGACATGTCACTTTCTAGCGGCGTATACGCGCCGCTAGCAGTGATTGTCTATGGGCCGGCGAAGTGCCAGCCCCCCGCTCACACCCCCGCTCCCGCCCCCCCCCCCCCACACGGCGGAAATTTCGGACAAAATTTTACCCCCCGCATTTTAAGCCGTGGGGGAACCTAGCCTTGGGAAAAAGCCAAGTTTTCATACATGAAGCTGGGTTTTTGGTCCCAATTTATGAAAGGCAACAACTTTTGATGTGTTTTCTAGCCTAAAAACAATCATGAAACCCCCAATATCTAAAAATTCCATTTGGACCAAAAAATGATAAAACCCCATTTAATAAATTTTAGGGGGCCAAACATAAAAACCCAATTCATTTTTTTTAAAAAGAAGCCGGGTAAAGAATTACCACAACTAAAACCTTGAAGTCAAAATACATTTCCATATAATTTAGTCATAGATTTAGTTTCAAGTAGCAACAAATATTCTGGTGGCAATAAAACCGAGCGCCCCAAGGACAAGTAACACCTTTTAACTTTAGATTGTTTCATCATTAATGAAAGTAGGTAAACAGGGTTTTATAAGGTGCGCAGCGTGCTGCTGTGTACTCACTGCTCACATTCCAGGGAGTACACTCCATACCTTATGGGGCAACGATTAGGAGGGAAACAGAAATTATTTTGCTCTTGGAACAGCCTGATGTCTACATATTTTGCATCGCTCTAAGTCATTGTATTTAGATATGGATTTCCCATGGCTCTGCTGTTTACTGTTGCTTGACCCTGGGCTCAGTCACTTACTGTTTACGACACTGGCGTGTGTGGCCGTCTGCTCAGCGAGGACTGCACCTGGGGTGTAAAAACTTTCTGGTATGTTCATGATACTTTTTAGGTTGACTGGTGGATTTTACAACCAGCAAATCACTGTCTGCTGCAGACGTTGCAAAAAAAATGATGATAGTAATATTACAACTACTAATAACCAACATGTAAAATGTTTATCAGTTCAGCTGTATGTAACCGGCTCCGGAAAAACCTGCACTTGCTGTCAGTCATCCTCCTACAAAAACAAGTAAAATAAGGAATACAGGGCACAATAAATTGTATTTTACTGCACTGCCAATGTACATACTATAGACTTTATGCAAGAAAAAGAAAAAACAGAGGGGGCGCTCCTATGGTGAAGTATGTTTTGTGCAGAATACGGTCTGTGCAGTGAACAGCAGTCAGCAGGCTCACCTGGTAGAGTTGTGCAGCTAGTTTAGAGGCACAACTCTCATAAGCATTTACAGGGCTCAGTCCGAGCCTGTCAGCGGCAGCCGCGGGTCTCCTCTCCAAATCAGCAAGAATTGTAGCAGCAGGCGTGAACAGCGGAAGACAGAAGAAAAAGTGCGCACCCCTCCCCGCCCCCGGCGCTCGTCTATTCAAACCTCCATGAGGCGTAGAGTAGTGTATAATAAAGGTTTTATTGATGTAAAAACATACTCATGAAAAGAGCTAAAAACCTATTAAAACCATTCAGCATCGAAATCACTCACGACGCGTTTCTCGCAGTAACCGCCGCTACCTCAGGAATTGTGATTTCGTTTGGACCATTTGGATTTTGTGAATTCACCACTTTATGTGCTTTTTTCAGTTTTCGCGCATCACCCTGATTGGGTTTTGTTTATTTTTGCCCGGACCCTAAAATTTCACTTCCCTTCATTTTCCCCTAGAGTACTATCCCCTTTCATTTCCCTTACTTTGGTTTTTTTTCCCATAGATAAAATGGAGCGGAGTAGCCCGCCTCCTGATTGGCTGAACGAACCAAGCCTCCGTCTTTGCAGCCAATCACCTTTTCCCCTTTTTATCTTTTTATGTATTTAAAAAACTGTACCGCCTTCATCCAATTGGTAGTACTCCATGACAGAAGGTTTTCCGCGTCAAAAAAATGTTTGGCGGTTTTCCCCGCCAAATCAAAAAGTGCCGGGAAAAATATTTAAACTACTGTCTTTCCCGGCATTTTCTGTAATCACAATTCCTGAGGTAGCGGTGTGAACGCGTGTTTGTTTTTTTATTTTTTATGTTTTTAAAAGGTTTTTTTTAGTCTTTTCATGGTTTGTTTTTACATCAATAAAACCTTTATTATACAATACTCCATGCCTCACGGAGGTTTGAATTTTTTTTGGGTTTTTCCCATCAACTATAGATTTGGGTTAGATCCCTTTGTTTCCAGGTGTCAAACCTACTTTAACTGAGGGGCACATCAGCATTATGGTTGCTCTAAGGGTGGGGTAAGGGGCCTTGGTAGGGCTGCCACAGTTGTGCCACCAAGGAGAGCTGCTGAACAAAGTGGTCCGCTGGGTTTTTAAAAAAAAATAGTGGCAATGCCCCTCGCCAAGTGCTGTCTGCGTCATCCAGGGGAAGTGGAGAGGCAGTCCTTCTATATTACCTACACTAAGTACTGTCCTTCTAAATTCGGGTTTTTCTATTTTTGTTTTCTGTTCTTAAACTCTGAAGGCCACAGACCCTGTTTCCCTGAAAATAAGACAGCTTCTTATTTAATTTTTTGCTCTTAAAGCCTGGAGAACGAAAGATTTTATTAGGGGATGCTCTTATCTTTCCATGAAACAAGAATTACATTTATTGTTGAAACAAAAAAATCCACATGTAATTAATATATTGTAGTGATTCTTCAACAACTTCAGATAAGCCTGCCAAACTCTGAATGGCACAAAAAAAATTGCACGATGTCTTATTTCTCGGGGAATGTCTTATTTTCGCGGGGGAGGAAAACAGGGTGTTGTAAAGGGTTTGTTTCCACACGGCGTCTTTTCGTCCGTGTGTTAACATTACGCTTTTCAGCATGC
The DNA here is from genome assembly GCA_025379985.1 of Phyllomedusa bahiana. Classification (NCBI taxonomy): domain Eukaryota; kingdom Metazoa; phylum Chordata; class Amphibia; order Anura; family Hylidae; genus Phyllomedusa; species Phyllomedusa bahiana. Next base: position 63,172 of record JAODAL010008119.1, on the reverse strand, counting down.
GTTTTGGATCTGTATGTCGGTCCACCTAACTTGTTCCAAAACTCGCAGCTACAAATAGATATGTGCATTTTACATTGCCTTGTTTATAGGGAGACAAAAATCGGTGTTCACACGCTGTGATACACTGATGCGTCTCACTGCGTTCTTTTGGAATCTGTTCCAAGAATTGATACTTAAGTTTGGTACCGAAAGACGCAGCAGGAGCCCTATTAAATAATAGGGTGCGATCCTGCTGCACCCAGCACGCAGCCAAACACACAGCTGCATGTTTGGGTAAGTGTTGGATCTGTTTTAGATCTGAAAAATACTGCGCTTTTGGATGCGCTTTTCGGATCCAGCCCGGTTCCCAAAGCAAAAAAACACTGTATGAACATACCCTATATGATATGGGGGGCCAGATTGTATTTGACATGCTCTTTGGTGATGTAGCCCAATTTTACTGCATTTAATGTTTTCCGATTCTAAAGCTCCTCACTTTGGTTGGTCCCTGTGATACTTGGCAGGTCTGAGGAGCGGACACCAGCGACCCACATGTGGCTTGCATCACTATGTATGACAAGCAGATATCCTGTGTGTAAGTAGTCATGGCTCCTGGTCATGGTTTTTGGGGCACGCACAATCAGGTTAAGGTGCAGGCTGCTCAGACTTAAGGACATCAATGTGTCACCTATATTTGAGTTTCTTAGCCCGCTCATTAAATGGCTTCAAGCAGGGGTGTCAAACTCATTTTCACAGTGGGCCACATCAGCATTATCAAACCACACCCCAAAGGGACGCGGGGGGGACTGCTTTTCTCCGCGATGAGCGAGGAGAAAAGACTCCCCCTTTCACATTGGAAGCACAGTGATTCCGTACGGAAAACCGGAGGTTGATGTGCTTCTCAATGTCTGCGGCGGGACCGCAGCGGCAAAACCGTCCGACCGGCAAACCCGTGCAGTGGGGACTGCTGCACCGGGTCTTTCTATAGAGCACAATTGTGCTCATTTTCGGCCGGTTTTTCAGGCGGTCTGAAGAACCGCAATCCGGCTGAAAAACCAGTCGAAAAAACGTGCCGTGGGGGCATGGCCTAAAGGGTGATAACGGTGCCTGGGTAGACCTGTAAGAATTGGTCTACCATCAAAGAGTTCCTAAACAGAGCGGTGTGGAAGTGTGCGCTGCAGCTCCAAATCCAAGATGGCGCCAGCTACCTCAGCTGACAGTACCGCTTCATAAACTAAGTACTGTTTTCTTCAGAGAAAAGAGCTATGACCTACAGGAGGGAAAGTGGAGAGTCGGTCCTTCTGCATCCAGACAGAGTGTGGAAATGTGCACTGGAGCTCCAAATCTAAGGTGGAGCCCACTCCTTAAGGCGGTTGTGCCACGAGCGGAAAACATGCAGCACCGACTGGAGAGCTGGTCGCGCTTGCGCAGTCACTCTCCATTCCTTTCTATGGGAGTTCTGAGGTCTATCCGTGTGGTGCGTTATGCACCTGCTCATAAAATCCAAATAGTAACAGAAATGGAGAGTCCTGTAGCGAAACCCCTTTAAGTAGACACTGCTACCTCCACCAAGTACAGTGTTCTTCAGAGAAAAGTGGAGAACAGGGCAAGTGGAGTCCTTCTGCGTCTGACTGGTGTCCATTCCTGCCCTGTGTCAAAACTCTCAAAGGACACTTAAAATGACATAGCGGCCCAGATATGGCCCGGAATAACCTTAAGTTGACTCAATTTTTTGCTTCAGATAGAGCACGTGAAGACTGAGTGAAAACCTATTATGGTTTCTGAGCAAAAATGTAAAAAACAAAACAGCACTAATGATCCAAAATGGATTCGAAAAAATGGACTGGAATGCAACAGAGCCAAAAAATCAGTCCGTTACCACCATGAACACTTCCAATAAAAAACTCTGCCTCAGCATCTCCAAAGAAAAAAACAAATACTTACACCTAAAGAAGGGACGTTTGGGCTCATAGAGAGCTTTTCATGGCTGCTTCAGAAAGGCTCTCTTTAAGCTGAATCGTCGCTCCTTTAGGTGTAAATATTTTTTGCTTTTTATTGGAACCAATATGGTTCATCTCCATTGCAGCCTCCACAAGGGTTGTCATTAAATTTTTCCAATCTTGACAGCAGAAAAACAGCACAAACATTCTTAAATCCCATAAAGTATGTGGGGAATTATTCAATCTGCTTGGTCAAAATTAATGCTAATAAAACAGAACGTTTATTAAAAAATATTAAAATGTCTATTGGCCTCCAGAGAGTAGTGTGGTGCACAGAGTATGTGCTGCGTTCCAGCTGTTGAACACTCGGAGCAGCAGCCTTCAGCACATAATAAAGCTATATACCCAGAACAGTGCATAGCATATACTGTGCAACAGTGACATCTAGAGCCAAACTATGTGCATCACAGCTATTCTAGGCTATGCATATACAGAGCTATGCAAACGTTAGAGGCCGGTGTGAAAAAAATTATGCATAGTAAGAATGTCTATAAAAATAGAAGTTTCAACAGTTTATGTTTATCAGTTAATAAAATGTAAAGTGAATGAACAAAAGATAAAGCTAAATCCAATCAGTATTTGGTGTGACCGCCCTTTGCCTTTGGAGTTCTGGAAGTGATGATGTGGCCCCTACAGAACCCTGATCTCATCATCATCCAGTCTGTCTGGGGATCACATGAAGGGTATGTTCACACAGCGTAATTTCGGCGCGTATTTGCACTCTAATAAGGGCGAGATGCACGCCGTAATTACGGTAATATATAGTTCTCATAGAGAGCTATGGATTACGCCTCCTCTCCCCACTCGTACAACACGATCGTATTGTACGTGCAAGGAGATCAGTGACATGCGATATATAGGATTATATGATAGAGGAGAGGAGTTCTGTGATATATAGGTTATATGATAGAGGAGAGAAGCTGTGCTCTGTGATAATAGGGATTATATGTATAGGAGAGTAGAAAGTGTGCTCTGTGAAAAATAAAAAAAAAACACACACAAAAAAATATATAGGTTTATTAACAACTAGAGGGAGAGAACCTGTGCACTGTGATCTATAAGGTTATATGATAGTGGGAGAGAAGCTGGGCTCTGTGATATATAGGGTGATATGATTCGAGAGAGAAGCTGTGGATCTGTTGATATATAGGGTTATTATATAACAGGAGTGAGGAAAAGCTGAGCTATGTGATATATTGGATTTACATGATATAGAGAGAAGGATGTAGATCCGTGATGTATTTGGTTATATGCACTAGAGAGAAGATGAGAGGGTGGTTTAGGTGTGCTGTGGTTATTCCCATCTCATTGATCAGCTTTAAAAATCTAACAAAGATAAACAAACTTTCTTATCAAATACAATCCTGTTCTGCTTTTGCTTCATTTCAAAGATACAGCAGGTTATCTATCTGTCTGTTAACAGATGGTTTTCTAGGTTACTGATCACCTCTGAATTAACATATAACTAGAAACGCCCTGTAACTTTCCCCCATTGGGGTGGTCTTATTATTGGCTACCCTTGTGCTCTTCTCATGGCTTGAGGTAACATGATATTGTTGTTGCCAGTTCATTTGACCATGGTGATTGTATTTCTATAAGAATTTTGACCCTTGACCCCATCCACTGACCCTAATGATAGAACATTTGAATCGTAGACCCCTTATGTTCTCACAATTGGCATACGTTTCCAATCCACAGGATTAGTGATACATTTCTGATTGCTGGGGTCCTGAGTCCCCCTTTGCCAAGGCATTGGCAAAATGCCCTGGGCAATGCCAATTGGCATTGGCATTTTTTTATTTTATTTTTCCACACATTTTTACTTTTTTTTAATAAAATTAAGGGATAACTATTTTACAATTCTTATTTTACATGCCTTACTGACAGTTATACTAATACATTACACTTCTGTGTCAGCAGTGTGGATTTGATTTTTAATCTAAACGGATGTAATCACGATTTCAATCACGATTAACATAACTAGTCAGTAGCTTGATTTAAATCAGTGATTTAATCAAAGTTTCTACTAAAAATAGTTCTTGCTATTTTAAATGCATGTAGATGAAAAGATTTTAGAATCACTTTTATATGACTTTTTTCTCCCCAAGTTTATGGGGTTAATCATTCATATTTGGCCACCACTCGATTCTGTTGTACTTAGGAGGAGAACATAATCCTGTCCTTAATAACAATTTAAATAGATTTATTCAACTGAAACAATAACAAAACATTACAGCTCTAAGTTATTTGCTTAAACTAAAACTCCATGTTGTTAAAACTAATTTGGCCTAAAACTAAATTTATTTAGTATTTTAAGAAACTTGATGGCAGCCCACAGCCGACACATGAAAAACTTAAATTACTACTGTCCCTGCTTGTCCCCTGTAGCCTCCACTTGTCATCATCTTCATCATCATCTTCTTTCTTGTTCATCATTTCATAATCTGGAAAGAAAAAACATAGCTTTCTGCTTTATTGGGTCCCAACCGTTTCTCAATTTAGATGATTGAGTTCAAAGAAGGAGAATATTCTTTCCAACGCCTGCAGAAGAAGCTGCTGCCTCGTTAAAAGTGAATTCATTTCTGAAACAGTATCTTAATCAATCGCTTAGTGACTTCACAAGTTTACTGTGTGACTTCCTTTAAAATATTCTTCAGCAAACATAGATTTTGAATGGTTCCCCCTTCGCTCTGAAGTTAGTTTTATTATAGTTGGCATTAAGGATGGATGATTGCGGATTTACCCACACCTGTCATAGCTAACTCATCCTCCTCAGGCACTTTGGTTGTGACCCTGATATTGGATATTGACTATTATTTGCCAAAAATGGCTGAGTCAGTGCTTGTCCCATTCGTTTGTTTACTGCTTGTAATTTCTTCTGTCCATGTGTCAGTTCTGTTTTTAAGTGCTTCACTCAGTTCCTTCCAATTTTCAACAGCACCGCAAATAAACAGCTATTTTTCTGGTATTTTGTTTAATGCTTGAGAGCATGGGTTTCGGAAGCTCAGCATATGTTCAACATTTCTTTTAAGGCCAATGTCTCGAGGACTTTTCGGCCGTGACAGTGCCATCTTATATTATCTAGTTTTTCTTCACAAAGTGTCATCAGAATAGCGCCAGTATTTTGAAATAATGCCTTCAATCAGTCCACACAGAGTGTCAATTCTAACTTCTTGTGGGTAGCGTAGCTTGCTTTCCACCCATCCTTTTTACTGAGCTGTGCAGCAGATATGATTATTACGGAAGTTTTTAGCAATTGTCAACAACATATAGCCTTTATTTTGGAACACTTAAGTCTTTGTTAGACGTGCAGCAAGATGACGCACTGCAGCCATATGTTATAGCTGCTTTGTATTCCTCCCTGCTCTTCTAATTCTCTTCTCATCTTGGATACAGTTGCTGCATTGTCAGTGGACCAAACTGCGTAATAAGAACATGTGAAAATTTTTGTTCACGTGTCGTTATAGCTTTTACTGCCACTTCTTGTAAAGTCATTCTGCTGACTGTGTGTGCTTTTCTGAATAACATATCAGTTGTTTGTGCAAGAAGTACTTTTTACCTTTTCTGTTGTTATACAAGCACATACAATAGGATCATTGTGGACATTTATCCAACCCTATCAATACCTAGGTTAACGAATTTTACCCTCCAGAGGCTGTGCACATTTGCTCCATTCTCTGTCATTACAACTTGATCCAACAGTTTCCCTGCAAACTTTCAGCTCTGCTGGGTGGACTGTATCTCGGGTCTCAGTGACTGAACCATATTAATGAATGTGGGTTCTAAATTCGAGGGAAAAAAGAGTTTTTGCAAAAAATAAACTGGGCAATTTTTTCATAAATTTAACTCTTTTCTAATCTGCTAGTTATTATCACAAGCCTAATCTATGGTGGTTCCAGGAGGTAAAGGTTTTTTTCTTCTTTTGGGTGATGGGGGATATGTGGCTGTGGGTGTCTGATGATGACGTTTGCTGCTAATGAAGCACTATCCTGGATGGATAACTCTGAAACTGTAAAACAGGATGATGGTGATCTTGGAGGTGGATAGTTTCCAGAATCCATGAATTCCCTAAACAAAAAAGTCAATGCTGTTATTTTATTTTTTTTTAAATTTCTGGTTTTTTTGCACAAAACAGCACAGCCCCAAAAGGAATATTTGTTTTTCTTAAGAATAAATGTAACAAATGACAGTAAACATGCAGAAATTTAATAAGAAATAATTTTTCTCACACATGAAAGTTCAGTCTTTAGAAATATGATTCAATAAAAATGTTTTTTTTTTTTTTTTTTTAAACACATTTTATTGCATTTTGAAAAAAAAGGAAGCATATAACAATTAGCCAAGTACAATAGAAGTAATGCCCGGCATCGGTAATGGCATTAGTATCTACAACGAAAATGGTAGCGGAAATAATGTCAATAGTAGTAATGATGACAATGATGACAATAATAATAACAGTAATAATAATGGCAATAATAATAAAGCAGTAATAAAATTAAATAAATAAAACAGAATAAGGTGATGTGTGTAATGGGGAAGAGAGGCCATCAAGGAGTAATGGGGAAGAAGAATAGGTTGTATGTTCACAACATAATAATGGAGGCTTGAGCTTATGGTGTTGGCTGGGGGTCGACCCTGTTATCCTATGGACGTGGCGAGACTGTGGCCCTAGGATCTCAAGGGAGAGGGAGTCCGGTTGAAGGTGTGGGAGAGAGGTCGGCGGGACTTCGTTGACCTTCGGGTACAGTCCCGGGGTCAGTGGAAGAGGAGGCGTGCCACTCCAGGGCACCCAAACCTAGGAGGGCTTCTCTCGCGTACCAGCCCGTGTATCGAAAATGAGGCCATCAATTGAGTATTTCCTCTCTAGGCAGGTGCGAGGAATGAACGTTTTCCACTTTTTAAAGAAATTTCCAGGTACGGAGTTCCTTCTGCCTCTCTGTCTCGACCCCGTCAGCCACTAGGTATAGTTTCATGTTGTCTATCACCAGCGACATGGGGCGGGATCGGGGGATTTAGCCAGGGGAGCAAGAGACAGCGTTTTGCGATCAAAATTGCTATATGCACTGTACTTGGTACAGACACAGGGCCAGTACCCAACCCATCCGGGGGTTCGTATGTGGAAAATCAAAAGGTCGTGATGTTTGGGTAAGGCGATACGCCAGTGAGTCTGCACATAGTCAATGAATATGTCCCAAAAGATCTGGGTGGAAGGGCAGGACCAAATCCCGTGCCACATAGTCGTGGATGGCTGTTGACTTTTGGGGGCATGCTTGGCTCGGTCTGGAAATTTCAGGGAGGGGGGGAGGTTAAACCCCATAATAGGCTCCGTGGATTATTTTAAAGTGAGTTTCCCGCCATTGTTCACAAAATCACTTCCTTTCGGCCCCTGCGTATTCCACACGAATTTTCCCCGCTATGTCTGGATCTGCGAGTGTGCATTCCCATTTCGAGAAGGGGAGGCCCTCACCTGACTCCCAGCTCCACCCCCTCAAGATGGCATAGATGTGCGATAAGGAGAAAGATGAGCCCTGACATTTCATAAGGAGGTCAAAGCCGTGGTGGCGCAAAGTCTGGAGAGATTTCTGATTCGAGACTTACAAAAGGGAAAGGGAATCTGCAGGGCCGGAAAAACATGAATCGGTGGGAGCTGGAATTTCCCCTTTCTCAGTTCAGAAGGGGTCATCCAGCGCCTCTCCTCTATGTGCATTAATTGGTCCACATGTTCAATCCCCTTTTCCCTCCACATCTTAAAACATAGGGTTAGTTCTGCCTTGAGGAAAATTCGGGGGCCCCATAGGGGCAGTATTTTGGACATTAGAAAGGGGAGTTTAAAAAAGTTGCGGATGTGCTTCAGGCAGCAACCGTGTCTTTAAGCAGCAGAGAGTTTCTAATCTGGGGGGGGATGTGGGGATTTGGTGTGTAGTGGGGGCCCGTGGGTGCCAAGGGTGCATCAAGCCCCTTTCCAGAGCAAAGTTGGAGTAGCGGCTCTTTTCCCCCCAATCCACCCCAGGAATGTCTGGCCAGGCATGCCTAATTGTAAATTCGAACTTTGGGGGAAATTAAGCCCACCCATGGCCCCCGGGGAGCATAAGCTTGCTCAGCGCTATTCGGGGTTTCCTCCCTGACCATATGAAATGGTGAAGGACGAGTGGATTTTTTTTAATGACATCATGCCTTAATAGTGGGGGGAGGGTTTGGAGGGGGTTTTGCAATTTAGGAAAGGAGATCATTTTAATTGCGTGACATCTCCCGGATGAGAGAGAGAGGGAGGCCCTGCCATTGCGCAGGTCATCAGCTATTCTCTTAAATTTCAGGGGGGGGAAATTTTAGATTGTACACGGAACCTGGGGTCTTTTCCTATTTTAATCCCAAGGTATGTGATGTGTGGTTCATGGGAGGATCCCCAATCCCAAGCTTTGCCAGGCCGATCTCCGAAGAGGTGACACATTTCCCAAAGAGCTCGCTCTTTGAAGCATTAATTTGTACCCGGAATAGCTTCGAAGCTTTCCGGGAAAGGAGAATATCTCCGGGAGATGTTCTTAACGGATCTGACAGAAAAGGAGTAGATCGTCGCGAACAGAGTAGTTGACTTGGTTATTGCAACATTATCCCAGTGAACAGGCCCGACTCTTCGAGATATCGTGCAAGGGGCTAAAAACGTATATCAATAGAAGGGGGAGAGGGGAATCCTTGTCGGTGCCCTTGTGAAGGGAGAATCTATGGGAATAGAAAACCTTGAGGTTGTATTTGGGCGGTGGGGTGGGTTATGGTTGAAGAGGAGAAAAGTTTTAAATTTGCCTTGCGAGGCCCATGGGTCAAGTACTGCCTCAGCCATCCACCGGAACATTGTCAAAGCTTTTTCTGCATCATGCGTTCATGATGGGTGTCCGGTGGGAGGGGAGGTGCGTCCTACGTTTCCGCACCCCAGCACCTTGCGGAAAAGTACCCAAACCGGGCTGGGCCCTTTTGGGATGAACCCTTTGGGCGGGGGAATAAGGAGGGGGGAAAGTGGGTAGTTGTCAGCCATTATTTTAGAAGCAGTTTTTGGTCAGTGCAATTAGGGAAATTTGGGTCGATAAGGGACGGCAACAGGGGGTCTTCCTTTTTGGGATTACTTTTAAAACGCGTTTTTAGATTCTGGTGGATCTTTTCCCTGCAGTATCTGATTAAAGTACTCAGTAATAAAGGGGGTTAGGGTTCGATCAGAATTTTGTTATAGTTCTCTGAGAAACCGTCCGGGGCAGGGGCTTTCCGGGCAGTAGTGGATATTGCTAGCTGGACTCTTGGGGAGTGATTTCTGCGTTAAGGAATTTCTAACGGGGGGGAGGAGAGTTTAGGGATGGAGACGGGGGTTAGAAGCCTCTTGCCTCTTTTTACATCATCATTTGAGCAGGAGCGGAGTCTTACAGAATAAAAAACGTTCATAGAACGTTTTGAGAGAATCATTTTATCTGGTGAGGATCAGATGTAACCTGTTTTCCCTTTGGGGGGTGCGGAGGGAGGTAATGTGTGATGGGGAATAGGGACCTTAAGGAGTCTGGCCAGTATCTTTCCCTGCCTTGTTTCCATGACGGAAACATGTTGATTTTAGATGAGAGCGTTGTATTTCTTCCTTGCGGCCCAGCACAGGTCCAAAACATCCTTTAGCGCTTCCCCACTCTTCCTTGTGCTCTACGGACGGGTCAGTAAGAAACTTTTTATATGCCGCCTTCGTCCGTTTTAGTCGCCTCATTGTTAATCTTTTTAAGTTTACGTCTATAGGCGGAGGTATGACAATTATTCGGCCACGGAGGACCGCTTTGGCCGTGGCCCAATAGAGAGAGGCATCTCCCAACTGCTCGTTATTGGGTAGACGCGAATTCAGCCACCACCCTTCAGGAGCTCAGAAAAATGCCCCTGTCATTGCTATGTAAGAGGGGAATTTCCATTTAAAATCTGTTCCTTTAGGGTAGACATCCGCGATCTAAGTACCACGGGCGAGTGGTCCGAGATGTCATATCTAAGATCTCGGAGGCTACCAGTCGTCTGTGAAGGTTGGGGGAGAGAAGCTGTAATCTGTCGCGACCAGACTTCTGCGAGTGGGAAGTAGAATGAATATTTCTTTGCTATCAGGGTGAAGGGCCCTCCAAACTATCTCGGGTTCCCGTAGTGTTCCCTGAACACCTGCAGGGGGGCCCGGGTTTTAGTCCCGGGGGGGCGCGCGGGGCGGGCGGGAAGGTCTGGTGTTTCTTTTCCTATCCAGTACCTCATCAACGACGAGATTCATGTCCCCTCCTACTATCCATGAACCATCGGGGTGATCCTGAATCTTGTCAGCTAACTTTGCAAAGAAAGGAGCGCTTCTTGCGTTAGGGCCATAGATGTTTAGCAAGTTAGTTTGGGAACCATTGTGGGCGATGGCAGGTGTGAACATCTCCTTTCTTGGTCCCCCTGTGGGATATCAGGGAGGGAAAGGGAAAAAATTTTTATGCACTAGGGGGAGGACACCCGCCTTCCCTCCACTGCCAGAGAGCCAAACACGTGGCCTACCCACATTTTGCGCAATGCGATGGAAATCCTCGCATTTCAGGTGGGTTCCTGCAGGAGAACCACATCTGGACAAAGCTTTTTTAGATGACGGATGACCCTGTTTCTTTTATTAGGGGAGCGGAGCCCTTTTAAAGTTCACGTGATGACCCTCATGGTGGACCTAGGGGTTTTAACTGGTTTTGCCAGGGGAGGCCCCACGCGGTGATAACCAGATTGCTCTATTCCCCACAGTAATTCGGGCGGGGGTGTGAAGCTTAGATGGTAGACCTCAAAGTTGTGGGGGTCAAATTAAAGTGCACAAACAAGGTAAACAACAATAATGCAAAATCAAAGAAGGATAGCAATACACAGAGAGTCGGATATTTTATTTCCAAACTCTCGTTCTGTGCAAGGGGACTTCACTTTTTTTTTGGCACGCGGCAGGCACTAAAAAGGAACGCGGTAGCTTACATCAATCTCCTACCTCCTGCCAGAGAAAGGGAAGGTTGTGACTCCCTATGCAACAGATGAGTATCAAAAACTCGTGCCGTCTAGCTGAGGAAACCCTGCGTCTGGGAGGCGAGAGGGTACACGTCCCCCCGCAATCAAGAGGAGCGAGTCCTGACAGGGGGGTTTAACAGTGCGGCGACAATTTTTAAACCCTTACGCCAGTCCCTTATTAACATGAAAGGTCCCTTTGGGGCCACCAAAAAGTCAGTCCCTTTGCCCTTTAAGGGTCAGGTTCCCCGTTAGCAAGGGTATGGATCTACTCACGATCGCCCGGTACTGCGAAGACCTGGGGGAGTCCGTCAGTTTCCTTGATCTCTCAGGGGTCTCGGGTGGGAGAGCGACGGAGGGGTGCAGGAAGTCGGCGGGGCCCCCGGAGATTGTCTCTCACGTTGGGGAGAATTCCTCTGCGACGAAGGTGAAGAGGGGTTAGGCTCCTCATGTGAAGATGGATATCTTGAACCGGGTCTGATGAGGGGCTGTAGGTCTTCTTCTGCGTCTTTGGCTGAAGTGTAGAATTTTGGTGCAGCGTCAGGGCAGGACCTTCAGCGTGGCTGGATACATAATCTGGAAGCGTATCTTTCTTTTGAACAGCAAGGAGAGATGTTGCTGAATGCGCGGCGACGTCGGGAGACCTCCATTGAGAAATCTTCAAAGATCAGTACTCTTTGTCCCGCCAATGTTGGTGGGGTTTTCATCTTGCGATATCGCCTGAGGATTTCAAGCTTGTCATTATAATCAAGGTACTTGATAATGAGCTGTGCGAGGTCTGCTTCTTGTGCGGTCCCCTCTAGGGTTGTCTGAGGGGGCTCTGGACCGATCCGGTGTGCCCGCTCGCTCGGCAGCTGTGGGTGATGCCCAGTTCAGCTGGTAGAGGGGGTTTGGCATATCTCCTGGAGGTCTTTTCTGCTTAACCCGCTCCGAGGACCCACTATGCGCAGGTTACTCTGTGGGAGCGGTTCTTTGGTCTTCTTATGCCGGTCATACAGGGTCTGCTGGTTCTTGCGCCAGGATGAGAGTTTGGGGCTGCAGCATATCATTTTCGGCCTCCAGTTGCTGAGTCCTGTGCTCCAGTCATTAGCCTGAGCCTGGGCCTGTAGATCTTGCTGCACCCTTTCTTAGAGCTGCTTGCATTGCATTCTCTATGGTGGCTTGTATGGTGGATTGTATCTCGGGGGCCATGTGCTTGGCCACCTCCAGGGCCAGAAGCCTGTAGTCTATGGCTGCACTCATGGGGGGCTCCTGATGGGTGCTGTGTGGCATGGCCAGGGGGGTGAGGGAGCTGCCATGGTACTCGCCATCAGTGCGCTCCTCTGCTGTCGGAGCGCGGCGCGCCGCCATCTTAGGTGCCCCTCGTGGTGTATGGGCCGGCAAAGGAGAGTCCTCTTTCTGGCTGCTGGTGCTGCGGAGGACGTACCTGTCCATCCAGCTGATGCCCGGTTTGTTACGGGTGGTCTCCGCTGTCTGCGGGAGTCGGTCTGCGCCGCCGGGACGGCTATTGAGCTGATTTAAGCAGGAGGGCGGCGGGAGCTCTCACGCCAGCGCCGGAAACCCGGGAAATCCTCAATAAAAATGTTTACCAACCTGAAGATCCCACGGTTCAGAAAAGTTCTTTGGTCATCTTTATCACCGCACTTCTCATGATGTTGATCATTGCGCACCAGGCCTTTCATCTCTTTGGTGCATCGTTTTCATTTTGCACGCCTGCCTGACTTACCGATACGCGAACGAGCTTCATTAAAATATTCCCAAACTGGGTCTCTTTTTACGGCCTGCTGCCATTATAAGGAAAGAATGTAATAAACCTCAGATCGTACACACAAACAGATCCTGACTGTCTGTGGCTATGCTGCTGTATTGTGCTCAAAGTTTCACTTTCATTTCTTAGTCTGACTTGCACCTTCCTCCTCCTCACACTTAGATTTCACATTCTTATTGTGTTGTGCAGATATATTCCACTCCAAACAATCAGAAATCATATTGTCTAACTTCTTGACTTGGCACTGAACGGGGTGATTCTGTATTCATTATGGTTTATAGAACAATAGGATTAAGTTCTTTTTCTCAACTCTAGTTCATGTTTGTAACATTTTTTGCTCTGAAGAAGAGGCTGGGGACCTTGCGGAGTCAAATTCAGTTTTGAGAACTGCGTAAGTAAAGCTGAGCGTCTGTGTAATATAGGAGAGAAACTGCCACTAATCCTACAGGAAACTCTGGAAGAGCATTGGCATTCTGAATGTACACATATACAGCCTTTTTTCATACTGAGTTAAACAAACTCAGCTTTATCTCATGTTGGAAGACAACCTTCGGATGGGTAAATATTTCCTCAAAAAGCAGTTTATGAAAAAAATCCGATTTAAATAAAAAAAATCCGATTTAAATCAAAAAAATCCAATTTTTTTGATTTTTTTTTAATAAAACATTGATGTTTATCCACCCTGTGTGTCAGTATGACACAGGCTGCAGTCAGGCAACACACAGTCTGCCCTGGACATCAGGATTACTATGCAGCAGCCCTGAGGTACTTTTAAGTCCTCACGGCGGACTTAAAGTAGCCTCAGGGCTGTCTGCATAGTAAGCTGATGTCAGGGGCAGATGTGTGTTGCCTGATGACTGCAGCCTGTGTCATACTGACACAGATTGTAATGTATTAGTATACTGGATATGCATGTAAAATAAGAATTGTAAAATAGTTATCCCTTAATTTCATTAAAAAAAAATAAAAAATGGCCCAATTCCGCTCTGAATTGTCATCTGTGTCCGCAAGGGTGGATGGACTTTTTTTAAACAGCAGGCTCAGGGACTACTCCTACGCTCTCTCTCTGCACTGCAAGGTGGTTAGTGCTGCATATTCATCTCAATTATTTGCCTCCAGCAGATCTGGACGATGTATAGAAAAAAGAGGGGAGGAGGGAATAACCTCGGTTCGGGGGCTTCCAGAAATCGGTGCCTGCATCTGAGCTATACTCTACTGATCTCAAGTCTTCAATAATATTCCTGGACCGCGACTCGAATACCTACATTGATTTGGTAACGAGTCATAGGGCCCTTGCGTCCCTCCTAGTAAGGACATTCAGCATCCTAGGGACGTAGTCTGCCGGGTCATTTCTTTGTCCTTAAAGAACAAATCCTACAGAAGGCCACGCTCCACGCCGTTCCTTGACATACAAGATCATCAGTTACAGGAATCCCGGACTTGTATCGTCTACCCTGGCACAGCGAGCTATGCTAAAACCATTCTTAATGTCCTGAAAGGAGAGGATACATACCCTTACAGGATGGGGGCTTTCCATTTTGCGACTTATTGTACGCCTGGTATGAGCGCACTTACACCTTGCGACATCCCCGGAGGACTTAACATCATTTTAGTGGGGACTTACAAATTCCTGAATGTCTCGCTGCAGGAATGGCCATCTTGTACCCTGCCAATGGGTGGCGGGTCGGGGGGTGGCGAGTCGGGATGGGCTCTCTCCTCCTCGACCGGATGCTCTGGAGCATTCCGTCCAGAGGCCCGCTCTAAAGGGCGCCCAGCTTCACTTCAACGTGTGAGACTAATCATCAGCCTCTTCCTGTTGCCTTTATTGTCTTGGTTCAGTTGGATAGATGTGCAAATAGCGGGTTCCTCTCTGGACACCCCTGTACCTCTCTCACTGGTTCTTGTCCAGCATATTACATCTGTTGCTTGATTATGGTGCTGGGCTATTCTCCCCTTTTATTGACCTGGTTATAATAGTTTGGAATTCTATTTCATAAGCTTCGATCATTACTGCTTGGGCTGGAGCGCTCTTTTGGCATGCCAGACTTACGCACCCCCAAATAGGGTTTGGACTGCCTTCTGCCACATGTGGGGCACCTGGCTTTCATGGTTTTTTAGGAATGTCTGTAGTTATTTTTATGCGGGGTTGTTTGGTTACCCTGTGTTCTTCTATTTTGACCCTCTTCCTGCCTACTCTATTTTGCCCTGTCCTTTCCTTCCTCACTCATTCTCCCCGCCGGATGTAGGAGACACACGCCATAGCGTAAATCTCTCAAGGCTAAATGGGGGACTTAAGATAGTATCCTTCAACGCCAAGGGCCTCAACATGCCTAGGAAACGTTCACTAATCCTGTATTCATTTTCACCGACAAAAGCTCAAATTGTGTGCCTCCAGGAGACACATTCAAAACGAAACCATGCCCCCCTTAATCAGGGATAGTTACTTCCCCCAGTGGCATTTGCTATATTTGCCCCTACTCCAAGACTAGAGGGGTGGCCATAGCATCTTAAATCCCTGGCCCACCGGGTAATGAACTGCATCTCTGATGTAGAGGCAGCATATCTCATTTTTTACCTTAATATTAATGGGCATGATTCACGTTTGTCAACTTACATGCTTCCGATCAGGGACAGGTTGCTTTCTTACTGAAGGTCCTAGACGAGTTTACTCTCCCGTGCTAGGGGTACCGACATGTTTTGTGGGACTTTAACCTTACCTCAGATCAACCTCTTGATAATTTGTCAGGGCGGTCTTCCATAGCATACTCAGCTATCAAAAAAATCAAGAAAGCCCTTCTTCAATTTCAGCTGGTAGACGGATGGCGGCTTCAGCATCCATCCGTTAGGGATTACAGCTTTTCTCACAGCCCAATAATACCATTATAGCAGGATCGTTTATAGTATCCTCAGCATAGGGCCCTTCCATGGCTACAGTCTTCCTCGATTCGGTAACGTTTATGGGGGACCATGCGCCGATCTTTGTATCCCTACATGTCCCTGTTCTTCTCCGCTAACAAGCCTAGACCCTGGAGAACTCAATGAATCCCTGCTGCTGGACTCGGTTTTGTTTGGCGGAGCTCAAGCTGACGTTGTGCATTTTGGTCGGACCATGCTGATGATCCCACCCTCATCTCTTCTGTAATGGGAGGCAATGGAATGTGTCCTTCGTGGCATTCTATCAAGCATGGTAGTCGCCTTTAAAAAAGCGCCCGACCTCGACCCGATCGCTGCGTGTCGACCTGCATTATGGTAACCTCCCCGCTTGAGCTCTTGCACAAACATGCCCTCTCTGCAAAAGTGCTGCAGGATTTCGACTGTTGCTCGGATGGAGGTCCGTTTATTGTTTGAGGCCTCCTGGGGCAGGACTCACTGCAGCAGGGTCGTAAGATAGGTTCTTCGAATATGGTAATCAAGAGCGGGGTCGGAACTCCTGCGGAGAGCCATAGGATTGCTAGGACAGGCACGATCCCTGGTTACCAGTATTAAAAATAGCGCAGGTATTAATTTGGTGCACTCCCACTCCGGAGATGCGGATCTGTGAATTCCAGTCATTCTATTATAAGCTGTATAAACCTTCAGTTGACAGATCCTCCAGTCTCTTCTCAGGTCGGGGGCCCCTCCTCCCACATTTTCCAGCTCTAACGGTTTTGAGGTCATCCTGAGGCTGGAGGATGTCTTTCTCGATGGAGGAGTTGGATCAGTCTTGCCATTGGGCGACACTCCCTTGCGTGAAATGCCCTGGGCCTGATGGCTTCATGGCAAATTCTTTCCGATTATGCTCCCCGCTCCTTTCCCCGGTTCTTCTGGATGCCTTTTAACACTGGTCTCAACGTCTCTCGCTTTCCCGGGAGGAGGCCTCCGCGGACCATATTGTAGTCTTGCCAAAACCAGGCAAGGATCCACAGGTTCTGCAGCGCTATAGACCGTATCTCTTACTCAAAGTTAGTACATTAAAATCTACGCCAAGCTCTTAGAAATCGCCTTAACTACAACCTTTTGCCCACACACTGATCACCCCGATCTGTGGGATTCACTCCGGGTCGTGAGGCACAGATATAATACCCTGAAAAACATTGGACATCATTCAATTTGCTAAAAACTACATGGGGTACCATTGATGATCTGTCCCTTGACGCTGAAAAAAGCGTTCGATAGATCTCTTGGGGACTCACTGACCGATACTCAACACCCATATGGGACTCGGCCCTATTTTTACCACTAAAGGTACTGGCTACTTTAACAAAACCCTTACTGCAAAATTAAGATCAAATGGTGGCCCTATCAAAATCCCTTGAATTAAATAATGGGCACCAGGCAGGGTTGCCCTTATCGCCTTTACTATACATTTCTGATCATGGAGGCACCTTACTGGCCGCGGGTGCGATCCAACCCTGACATCAAAGGGTCATAAAGATTGGAGGGAGGAGTTTAAATGCTCAGGCCTTCGCAGACGATCTGTTATTTTAGTTGACAGACCCGTTTTTATCTCGTCCCCTCTTGTATGTCCGAGCTGGATAAATTTAGCCGCTGGTACAAACTACAAAATTTGATTATTCAAAATCTGAAGCCTGACATCTCCCTTGATCAAGCACCGCACAGTCCATTAAATCTAACTTCTCCTTCTCTGGCCTGGGGTGGGGGGATCTCATATCTGGGACTAAAATTCCCAGGGATCTAGCGCAAACTTTATGAGTGTAATTTTCTCCTTTGCTAGCCAATGTTTCAAGGCTACTAGGGGGCTGAGGGGAAGGGTGGACTTCTCGTGGTTTTGTAGAGCAAACATTAGTAAATTGGTCAATCCTCCCGAAACTGCTTGTTACCTGCTTCAGACGGTGCCGATCTCCCTGCCCTCATCTTTTTGGATGTGGGCTCCATCGAAGTTTCTCTGGTTCCTTTGCGAAGCCGCCGCCCCAGGACTCAGAAGGTTATATGGCCAGGCGAGAAAACGGAAGGGGGGAGTGGGCTTACCTGAAATGCAGGGTGTTTTTTTTACTACATAGCTACTGCGTATGCAAGGTTCATGGATTTGATTCATAGCCCTCCAGGATAACTCTGGGTATTATATAGCAAGACTGTCTCTCCACAGGGCTATAATCTCCCTCCGTTGGGCACAGAACACTTTCATCTCGGAGACCCCCAAACTTCTGTCTTAAGCGCAGCCCATACGTTATCTTTATACTGAGGTGTAGGGTCCCGGCGGTGGTACCTCTATTAGATTTAATGGGTCCCCTGTTTCCACTATTTCGGACAACCATTTATTCACTTCCAGCATCTTCAGGGTCTGGTCATTACTGGGGAGTTCTAAAGTCTCACCCGCTTCTCGCAATACATGTACTGGACACGAGGGGCATTGTTGAAACCCTTTCGGAGTTGACCCAAGGACCTTCCCCCCTTATCCATGGTTCCACTTTGAATCTACACTGCAGCTCGGCATTCTTTGCCATCTGTCATCGCGAGAGGGTCTCTTTTCGAAGCACTTCACCGTTTGGAGGAACCTATGTGTTTGCTCCGACGCTTCCCAGGCATTTAATCTCCTGATCTATCAGTGAGCTGATCTCCTCCTCTTGTCAGGATCTCCCTCACTTACTGTTAAAGCAGGGAGAAAGAGCTACGGAGGGGGGAAAAAAAATATTTTTTTTTTCCCCCCCCCCCACTGGTTGAACAATGGAGAAAGTGCTTTGTATGCTCACAAACAAGACAGTGATAAGCCTGCAAAGCGCAGGAATGCAAGCTTTAAGATACTTTCCCGGGTGGTACAGAGTGCCGACTCTGCTTATTAAGTGGTATCCCAATTGTCCTGATCTGTTGGTGGATGCATCAGGAGGCGGGGTCCATGTCCCATATATGGTGGGGTTTGCCAGGCACTTACTGGCCTTTTGGAAAAGGGTCCTTCAGGCTATCTCGGGATTGTTGCGAAGGTTTCCATCACGGACCCACCAGAAGCGGTCCTTTTTATTTTATGGACCCTTTTTCGCAATCCTCGATAATAAGATCTTTGATAAGAACATCTCTTACAGGAGGCAAAGACGGTATTCCCCCGTGCTGGCGTCAATCTGTTCCTCCGTTCATCGCTGAATGGGTGGAGGAGGTATCCTCTACTTATTGTATGGAGGATGATCGCCCACTCCCCCGGAGGAGGTGATTAAAGTAATGCCAACACATGGAGGCAGTGGAACCCAGTATCAAGGTCCTCAGGGAATTTCGGGCCCCTTTGGGGGGCGATGATTGGAGTTTTTCCTCGAGTACTCGCCATCCTTCCTACATGGAGGTTCCCGGACGTGTGGAATGGGCCCATTGGTCGATGAAGCTTCCAATGGGAGGGATCCTCCGTTTTTAGCTTCTCCCATGACGTTTGGGTTCTACGGGGTTGGTGGTGAGGATTACCATATTCCATTCCTCCTCTTTCCCTTTCTTTTTTCCCCCATGTTATACTTATTGGAGTTTCAGGACCACTATAGGTTAATCAATGTATAGCTCATTGTCACTGGTGAGTGGGGAGTCTGGTTGGGCTCCGCCTCTCGTAGTGGGCGCGTATTACGTTTTGTTTGTTGACTGTAGTTATTGGTCGTAGTGTTGAAGGCTACCTGATGATTTGATTACTTACTCACTGGACTCTCGTACTCGTTACCTTATATAGTGCGCCTTTGTTCATCTTTTGCGTGCATGTTTTTATATGTTTATGTATAAAATTGTTCTAATAAAAACCTATTATAAGTAAAAAAAAATAAAAAATGTGTGGAAAAATAAAATCAAAAAAATTTAAAAAATTATTGTGCACATATTACACATAAAAAAAAAATCTACACATCTTAGGTATCCACATGACTGTAACAACCTAGAGAATAAATCTAACAGGTTATTTAGTGTGAAATGTGAATGTTGTAAAAACTAATTAAAAAAAAACAAAAGCAGAAAAACACTTTTTTATGTTCCTGCTGAAAACTTAAAAAAAAAGAACAGTCTGCAGTATTTTATATGTAAATTTAATCTACGCCCTCAAAAAACAAGTCCTCATACAACTGTGTCATAGAAAAAATAAAAAAGTAAAGTCTATTGAAATGCAAGGAGGCAAAAACTAAAAAAAATAGCTGGGGTTAGGCTTCAGCTCCTGCTAAAGGCATTAGAGGGGTTTTTCCACGGAAGGTAAAAATTTGACGTGGGAGCTTGCAAGTGAAATACAAACATTTTTCACCTTTCTTTATTATTACTAAATTCTGCTCCGTTTTTGTTTTATGCTGCTACTTTAGTGATCTCAGGGAGATCGCGCCAGGGTGAGAGGGATGAGTGCGCTACTGAGTGCACTGGTTCGCACATGCTCAGGACATCACTTCTCCATCAGGAAGACTATTGAGTGTCTCAGTTTGCTTAAGCTGTCTTGTTTTCACGTCTCCCTTTTCTTCGTTTTCTGTAAACACTGTTCCCCAGTGCTGGTCGGATCCCACCTCCTTTCATTTTATTGGCTGACGGCTCTACTAACTTACATTCTGTCTGGTCCCCGGTCATATTCACGGGAGCGAGCATTCCTGCCTCTCTCACTCAGAATAAGGGGCCGGCAACATTTCACTCTGCACAGCCAGCAGCTGCACAGTCACACTGCAGCTGCTTCTACAATCAGTAAACAGCAGAATTGTGCTCGGTGCCTAATATTGCTGCGTGTAAACATAGAAGGGAGACAGATCTGTGCTGCTCTGGATGAGTTCATAGAAGACTGGATACAACTGTAACAAACCCACAGCTGTGAGAGGACAGATCTCTGCTGTTTTGAATGTGTTCATCGAGGACTATCTGTACTGGATTCAACTGTAACAAACCTCCAGCTGTGAGAGGGGAAGAGATCAGTGCTCTGAGTTCATAACCCTGCAACTGCTTCTACAAGCAGAAAACAGCAGAATTGTGCTTGATACCTAATGCTGCTGCGTGTAAACATAGAAAAGAGACAGGTCTGTGCTTCTCTGGATGAGTTCATAGAAGACTGGATACAACTGTAACAAACCCACAGCTGTGAGAGGACAGATCTCTGCTGTTTTGAATGTGTTCATCGAGGACTATCTGTACTGGATTCAACTGTAACAAACCTCCAGCTGTGAGAGGGAAAGAGATCAGTGCTCTGAGTTCATAGAAGACTGTCTAGACTGAATGCAGGGCTGTGCTATGTAAACAAACAGCTCTTACAAAAAAAGACTGCATAGGGAGAGGAACGACACAGAAGACATGTGTGCTCAGACAGAGAGGGAGGGGAAGAGCAGGGATGTGCTATCCCCTCCCTCTGATCTCAAACAAACACACTGACTCGGGAGCGAGCTCGAACAGTTCAGAAATGCCCAACTGGGAGGGGAAGAAATGCCCCTGGATTTGAGGAACTGAGAAAAATGAAACTACAAGAAAACAGCTGAACTGATGAGGTGATGAATCCCCTTTAAATTCTCAACTACTTTATCTGACTCAATACTTCGGTACTTGTTGAAAAAGAAAAAAATGAAGCAGAGAGGTGATGAACTACACTAGGAACAACGTACACCATCGTGGAGAACAATGTGAATAACAATGGTTTATTAATGATCTTTACAGAGTACCTATCACCTCCACATAAACACACAAAATATAGTAGTTGATGAAATTATAATACTTTTTTCCAATACATGTTATTAGCAAATTAGAGGATTTGCCTCCGTTTCACAGGGGGACAGGATTTGGTTTAACTTCCTTAGCAGAGCTCTTTATGTAGCAGGGATTCTTTCTGTGGGAGATACCAACTGTGCAAGGGTAGCTAAGGATATAGCTGCTTGTACAGGGTAATCTGTGTCTCTCACTACATACACTGCAGCAGGCACAGAACACTAAGGACATCTTTACAGGCATCTACATTACACTGCTGCTAGTGTTATGTCAGCAAAGTAATAGCAGCCCAGAGCTTATCAGTGTGCACACAGGATGTAGACTTCCTGGCTCCCCCTTTCACAGTGGAGTTCTTCCAGATCAGAAGCAGTTACTGTGACACAGCTGTCAACATAGTGATCCATCAAGCTGTCAGGAGCCCACTTGGCCCGACTTCAGACCAGTATTAAAGGGCCAGCTCTTTTTTTAAAAACTGAATTACAGGTGAAATGCTTTATTTTCCTAATGATGCATATTTAAGGAAGTGTTTGTATTTTAGTCTCCGGTTCCTTCATGAGGTTTCCCTGGAGGTGATAGATCCTCTTTAATTTCAACATAATATAAAATGAGAAAGCATACAATGTACAAAATTAGATTAAACAAACAGAAACAGGACAAAAAATTTACAAACAGCCGTTTAATCAGAAGGGACTGAGATTCAGGATGAGACCCTAGTGAAGGAAAAGTCATTAGGATGGTGCCCTCTGCTGGTGGTTTGCCTAGTTACACTTTATGCAGTGATAATAGCTGAACACTGTCTCTAGGAAATGTTAAAGTTTGGAATCTGTTTCCCAACTCCAAATTAAAGGGAACCTTCTCAGATAATCTATGTTTTAGGATATGATAGAGGAGAGGAGCTGAGCTCTGTGATATATAGGGTTATATGATAGAGGAGAGATGCTGAGCTCTGTGATATATAGGGTTATATGATAGAGAGGAGCTGAGCTCTGTGATATATTGGGTTATATGATAGAGGAGAGCAGCTGAGCTCTGTGATATATAGGGTTATATAACAGAGGAGAGAAGCTGAGCTCTGTGATATATAGGGTTATATGATAGAGGGAGAGAAGCTGAGCTCTGTGATATATTGGGTTATATGATAGAGGAGAGCAGCTGAGTGATGTGATTTATAGGGTTTTATGAAAGAGGAGAGAAGCTGAGCTCTGTGATATATAGGGTTATATGATAGAGGGAGAGAAGCTGAGCTCTGTGATATATAGGGTTATATGATAGAGGAGAGGAGCTGAGCTCTGTGATATATAGGTTTATATGATAGAGGAGAAGAGCTGAGCTCTGTGATATATATGTTTATATGATAGAGGAGAAGAGCTGAGCTCTGTGATATATAGGGTTATATGATAGAAGAGAGAAGCTGAGCACTGTGATATATAGGGTTATATGATGTTACATAGGGTAAGTACAAACCAAGTCTGTGATGTTGGTTTAACATATACACCAGGAACACTTCCAAAGTATAAGTTAAACATATCCATAAGATGAAATGGCCAAACGGAGGCCAAATGTATAAATATATGTCCTTTTGTCCGGTGTACTTCTGTAAAGAAAGTATGGAACAGCCCGGAAACCTACACCATTCTGTACATTGGCATACAGTAACAAAAGGTAGATTTCTTTTTACAATGAACCCTACGGATTACGAATGCCAATATTTGATATACTTGATGCGCCCTGGTGTATACATTAAACTGAAGCCAGAAACAGGACGGTCACCTAGCCTTATTCAAATGAAAGATATGATCAAATATAAACACAAAGTCGGATCAGCAGCACTCAGCATACGCTGAGACACAGTTTAGCAAGTTTTTTTACAAGTTATTTTAAAGCACATTTCTGCTACACTTTGGATCCATGAAAATTTATCTTAAATTTTTGTCTTTAATATGTCGCCCACATTTATGATGGGTAATTGATAGGATAGGCTATCAATGTGTCTCACCTCTGGGACCCGCTCCTATCTTGGGAACTGGCCCATGAAATCCTACATTCAAAATGGAGAGAAGGTCACGCATGTGTTTTTTTACAGAAAAGTGAGTACTGGTACATGCGTATGTTGACCATTTAACATTTTTCATTTTTTTGTATTTTTAAAACTTTTTAGGAAACTCGATTGCTTGTGCACCGTTCTACACTATATAGAACATTTAGGGCTAAACAGCAGGGAGCAGAGCCGGCTCCAATCACTGCTGTTGGCGGCGGAGGGTACCAGCTGTAATCAACAGCTGGCAATCGCTCTACATGGAGTGAGTAAGCCCGCGCCATAGCTCGTTACTGACATACATTTTTCATAAGTGAAATATCGGTAGGACACTACCTTAAAGTTCTCCTGTGTACAAGACCTGCTGGTTTGTCTCTCTGATTTCCCCTCTGCAAGCTCTAATAGCGGCATAGAGGATCACTCGATGGTTCTCATTTTAAGCCAATTATGGCCTGAGAGGTGTAAGTGAGATCAGCAGGATCTAATAAGTCTGAAGAAAGCTGGAAACCTGCACCTTCCCCAGTGCAAAAAAGATTTACCCATTATTTTGTCATGTACTGCTTTTGTCTAGTCTAAACTTATCTGTCCCTGTCTAGAGAACATTAAAGTGATCATTATGTCATTACCTATTATTTGCTATGAAGCTACTGTTCGGCCTTCAGGAATTTTATCTCTTTAGTATCACAGCCAGATAAGGGCAAGATTTTAAATGTAATTTTTAATTGCATGGGACTGATAAAATAAAAAAAAAACAATACTGCCAAAAATTCTCCTTTCTGATGGAAGTCAATATCTTAAACAGCCTTCAATATGTTCCCTTTAAGGCTTTATATATCTGACACATCTTTCTTTGTGCCTACATAATAAAATCTACGCCACCACCGAGGCCCTGGAGTCCACTTCTGGCAAAATTTCATACACGCCAATTCTCCCAGATCATGCAAGACTCCCGCAAATAGCAGGCATCTCCCTAACTCCCGAGAGTTGTGGAACCTCCCACAACCAAACAGCTGCAGGAGGTTCTTTGCACTAGAAGTGGTAAGTGGGCAGTGTCATGAGAAGCTGTCCTGAAGCCACTGACTGCGGAGGGGTTGTTCTGTTGGCTCCTACATAGGAAGCTAGCAGAGCAATGGGCCCCAGTGCACTATTGGGAGGAGGGGACGGGGTTTAGCGGGAGCCGCGAAATTCTGTACCCGCTCCCCAGCAGAGCAGCGTCTGAAGTATCCAGGCTGCCGGCAGCTCTACAGCAGGACAGGTGAGTACATTTTGCCGGGGTTTGGGTAGAGGAAGGGGGCTGAGTGTGTCTGTCTGTATTTGGCTGGGAGAAGGGGAACATCTCTCCTTAACTTGTCCAGTTAAGGTGTGTAGTGTTTTGATTGCCTTTTAGCCCACTACTAAGCATCTGCATATCACAAGGCATTATGGGAAAGGAGCTGGAAAGCTCACTACGCCCTCTATAGGTTGTAACAAATCCTCAATTTACTTCTGATTCACTGAATCTTTGAGAAGCAAAAAGGAATAATTGTCAAGCCAATATTGCTCATCTACATACACCTTTTCGGGGTTTTGCCCCTCATCAGTGTAGAGCAGAGCGATATTGGCTTGACTGGGTGGGAGGCAATGAGTGGCTGAGAGAAGGGGAACATCTCTCCTTATGGAGAGCACCAGTTAAGGTGTGTAGTGTTTTGATTGCCTTTTAGCCCACTATTAAGCATCTGCATATCACAAGGCATTATGGGAAAGGAGCTGGGAAGCTCACTGCGCCCTCTATAGGTTGTAACAAATCCTCAATTTTTACTTCTGATTCACTGTATTTGGCTGGGTGAGGAAGGGTGAGTGTCTTAGAAAAGCTGTGTGCCACTTGTGTAGGTGGAGTGTCACTCAGCTCTCTTAGACACAGGATAGTTTATCCAGCATCCGGAAATGCTGGGTGAAGCCCATCCTCCATAGGTGACACACAGCTTTTCTAGGACAGGAAAACTGTGTGAAATGTGGGGGATGGACTGTCACCCAATAGACCTTCCAGTGTCCAGAAAAGCTGGGTAGTGCCCATACCGCACAACTGTCACCCAGCTGTCCAATGATGAAAATAACTGGGGGTCACTTGTATGAAATGGGGAATTACCCAGCTTTCCTGGTTGCTCAATACGCTAACTGGCCTATGTATTTGTATAATATTTCGAGTCTACTTACAGGTTTCCCTTTTGGACTACTGTGGATTTAGTGGACTACGTCGGATCAGCGTTGGATGTATTCTTTTTATAAAATGGTTAAAGAGGGCTAATGTCAGGGAGTGTGTATTTCAATAAAAAAAAAATTTGTGTTTATTGTCATTGGTTTTTTTTTTTTTTTCATTTAATTCCAGTGTTAGCAATGGAGGTGTCTGACAGATGCCTCTATATTGCTAACGCTAATACTTTGTATTTCACCCCAAGGCTGATACTAACCCCGTATCACTATAACCCCAGTACCCAACATACCAGGGATGCTGGGAAGAGCCAGGTAACCATCAAAAATGGATTCTCTAATATGATTGTCTCTTCTGGGGAGGCTGTGGGTTGGTATTTTCAGGATGAGAGGTGCCCAATATCTATGGACCTTCCAATCCTGCAGCTGCTGGTTTTACCTCGTTTTTTATATTCAGCCAAAGTAAAACCAGCAGTTGCAGCCTGATACCTTTCCCACCTTTAACATACCAGCTCACAGGTGCCCTAGAAGCAGAACATCACATTATATGGTCCATTTCTGATGGTAAACCTGCTCTTCCCAGTACCCCTTGTGCGTTGGGTACTGGGGTAATAGTGACATGGGGTTAGTGTCAGCTTTGGGGTGAAAAAAATACAGCTAGCTGATACCAAGTTCTTGCGCTAGTAATGTTAAGACACCTCTATTACTAACACTGGAATAACATGGTAAAAAACACAATGACAGGAAACAAAAACACTTTAACTGAATAAACACTCTTTGACACCAGTCCTTGTGGACAATTTTATTAACAAAATGGTTCCAATGCTGGTCCGACATAGTCCAATGAGTCTCACATAGTCCAAAAGGGAATACTGTATAAAAATAAAAACATGACAGAATTAAACTCCATCCCCTGCACCCCTGAAGATTATGCCTCCAGCTGATCCTCTGTGGTTGCAGGATACAGAGTTTAAGTTACACAATATGATTTTTGGGGGTAGAGACGACAGCAGCAGCACAATCTCATGGGGAATGGTCTTCGGCTCCACATCCCGAAGGAGATTGTAATATACAGTCTGCAAAGCCTGTGTACACTAGTATCTACCACTATATGGACACTGTATGGAGGGAATATACAGTCTGCAGAGCCTGTGTATACTGGTACCTACCACTATATGGTCACTGTATTGATGTAATATACAGTCTACAGAGCCTGTGTACACTGGTACCTACCACTATATTGTCACTCTATGGGGTTAATATACAGTCTGCAGAGTCTGTGTACACTGGTATCTATCACTATATGGTCACTGTATGGAGGTAATATACAGTCTGCAGAGCCTGTGTACACTGCTATCTACCACTATATGGTCACTGTATGGAGGTAATATACAGTCTGCAGAGCCTGAGTACACTGTTACCTACCACTGTATGGTCACTGTATGGACTTGGTCTTTTAGGTTTTTATCCGGATCTCTTTTTAGTAATACAATATTTGGTGATCCAGTTATACATAAATATGTGTTTCTATTAGGAAGTATTACCAATATGATGGGAATCTTAATGCTTATGGTTCCATATGACCGTCTATATATGTATTGTGACACAAGTTTTTTCCTTGCTTTTTATCTCATAGTTAGTTTTAAATTTACATTTAAATTGATTTGTTTTTATGTCACTTCTCCTGCTTGTGTTCGTTCTCTGACTCCGTGCTTATTACTCGCTGCCGCGGTGCCTTACTTGTCCCCGGTGCCGGACTGTTGCATGACGAGTTCGGGCGGTTTTGGCTGTCGTTATGACAGCCATTACGTCATTTCCTAGCAACCAGCAGTTGCGTCCAGGCCGTTGTCCTGGTTCTCACTCACGTGCTTCCGGTGGCGTTCCGGAAGCTCATGTAGTGATTGGAGACATGGAGACGGGCGCAAACAGGTGAGCTTGCTTATCTAAGTTTGTGTTAAGGTATATAATGAGTTGCTTTGACATTGTATTGTATGCCATGACTAAGGGTGTTTTACCACCCGAAACGCGTCGGCCCTCCTAGGGTTTGTTTTTGTCTTTGCTGCCATCGGGTTGCTGTTTTTCTATGGATTCTGAATAAAGGAAGACTTTTGCTATTTTGGTACCGCTGTATCATTCCCTCTATTCTAATGGATGTAATATACAATCTACAGAGCCTGTGTACACTGGTATCTATCACTATATGGTCACTATATGGAGGTAAAATACAGTCTGCAGAGCCTGTGTAAACTGGTACCTACCACTATATGGTCACTCTATGGTGGCAATATACAGTCTGTAGAGCCTGTGTACACTGGCATCTATCACTATATGGTAGTAATATTCAGTCTGAGCCTGTGTACACTGGATCTATCTCTATATGGTCACTGTATGGTAGTAATATTTAGTCTGCACTATATGGTCACTTTATGGCGGTAGTATAGAGACTGTGTACACAGGTGTCTAGCACTGTATGGTGGTATATACAGTCTGTAGAGCCTGTGTACACTGATAGCCACCACTATATGGTCACTGTATGGTGGAAATATTGGTAGTAGTGTAATGGTTTAGGTTCAGACATAGTTTGGCATCAGCTCTACTGGACGCTGAATTGTCTATCCAATGTCCAGGAAAGCCGCTAGGCCGTTTTTTACACCGTCGGTGTAACGAAAAACTTAGAACATGTTCATTCTTCCGCCCATGGTATTTTGTCATTATCATGGGACCACACCCTAAGTCTTCCTGAAGGCCATTCTCAAAAGTTGTCAGTTTGCATAATTTTACGCCATTTTCTGGCATAAATGTTAGCAAATATGCAACTTGTGACAAGCCACACCCCTTTGTGCCAAACTCCGCCTACTTTCTAAAAACAAACTATAATTTTGCTAATTTTTATGCAATTGCCATTATATTGAATATAGTGACGTCACGACCTTTATTGGCCATAAAACTTATGTAAATCTCTGCAGGGGAAGCATAAACTCCTAGAAACCCCCTGAACCCCAGCAGTGACTTCTGCCTGACTAACTGGGCGTCACGTGACCTTCTCTAGTCAACTGGTGACGTCACGCCTGTACCGTTACCTCAGCAGCAGCAGCAGTCAGCGGGGCCTGGGCACGGGGACTGCCGGCCGCGCTGCCTGTCAGCACTCAAACCTATCTGACCCTGAGAATCACCACGGTCGTCACTTGTCCTATTGTGATATCCAGTTTGCCATTCATTTTAGTTATTAATTCCTAATGCTGCCTCCTCCGTACAGTACTTTTCCTACAGGCAGCATTAAGGGCAGCCTGTGAAGGGCCTGACGCCGCGCTCTATATAAAGGCCTGCATTGCGCGCATGTGCTCCTCTTTGTAGCAGGCGGCGATGGAGGTGGATGGTGTGTGGTGCGGGCTCCTCCCGTGTGAGCGGCGCTGCGCGATGCTGGAACCCGGGTGAGGCCTGAGGCGGACGCTGCAGGTAATGGCTGCTTCATGCTTATGCTAATTAGCCCTAAACCGTCCCTTCCTGCCGCCATATGCTGCACCACGTGACAGCGCTGCTTGTGTGACCTTCTAGGTATTGAGATCTGTAGCTGCAGTTATACGTCTGGGGCGATGATTATGTGGCTGCTATGCCCATACATGGTAAATGGGTGATGCCGTCATAGACTGTTAAGCTATGGATAGCATATACCCTGCACCCATCCCAGGACTGGGCCCCCAAATGTGACTGCTGAGAATGTCCGGTTTGCACAGACTTGATTCTGTTCTATTGGAGTTAAGCGCAGAGCCGAACACAGCGCTCCCCTGTATCGGGAACTCCCATAGAACAGAATGGAGAGGACACGGTGCTCCCCTGTAGTGGGAGCTCCTATAGAACAGAATGGAAAGAACACTGTGCTCTCCTGTAGTGGGAGCTCCCATAGAACAGAATGGAGAGGACACGGTGCTCCCCTGTACCAGGAACTCCCATAGAACAGAATGGAGAGAACACAGCGCTCCCCTGTAGTGGGAGCTCCCATAGAACATAATGGAAAGAACACTGCTCTCCTGTACTGGGTGTTCCCATAGAGCAGATTGGAGAGGACATGGCGCTCCCCTGTATTGGGAACTCCCATAGAACAGAATGGAGAGGACACGGCGCTCCCCTGTATTGGGAACTCCCATAGAACAGAATGGAGAGGACACGGCGCTCCCCTGTAAAGTTGTCTGAGATAAGAACAGCCCTTTAAATCTGACATGTTGCGTCCTCTTCTCCCAGAGCTTTTACTTCCAAAACTCTTGCTTTCATCTTGTACAAAATTAGGTTTTCATTGTTTTCTGCTTCAGGATCATGTCCACAAAATAAAGGCATCTGAGGAGCTCTCAGCAGCTGCAGGAGGTTGAAGACCCAGTGTTCATACTTCTACATATATCATGTAAGTTTCCTATTCACTTTGATTTGCTTTACCAGTGGAGGCGTCACCGATGGATGGGCTCAATTAGTGGAAGGACCCGCAGTCTGCACAGCTTGTACTGTAATATATGCTGCAGTCTGTCCCTATGATGGTAGCACTGGGCTCTGAATCATTGTGAAAGACACTGTGCCCCTCTGTCCTGACATGCAGGGGGTCTGAGGGACAGCAGGGCTGCATTATAAGCCCCCAAATAAAAAAAATTATTGATGGGTTACGGAGACCTCATAACTAATGAGCTGACTGCTATGGCTTTTGCATAAATTTGATGGTCTCCAGCCTTACAGAGGGGCATTCCCACCTCTGCTGTTTGACATGTTTATAGGTGATACCAGAAGTGTTTAAATGCAGTCTCACCTCTGATAATCCATCTCCTGAAGGTCTCTGTGTAGAATGAAAAGACGACCGCAAGTGTGGGGCTGCCCATTAATTTTAATGGAGGCTATGTTCACACGGCGTAATTGCGGCGCTTACATACACTCGTGGGGGTGGCACTTGCCAGCCCCATTGACATGCATTACTCGCGGCACGTAATTGCTGTGAATAATTGACGTGTCACTTATCTCCTTGTGCGTACAATACGATTGTATTGTACGGGGGGGGGGGGGGGGGGGGAGGGCGAGGCGTAATCCATAATTCTGAGCTATGGATTACCGTAATTGCGTCATGCATCTTGCCACATATTAAGCACAATACGTGGCAAAATACGCCCGCAATTACGCCTCAGAATAAGCCGTGTGAACATCCCCTTAGGCTGAGCATACTTTGAAACTCCCATGGAACAAAATGGTGTTTTATGTGCAGGGGGCCTCGTTTTTTTTTTTTTTTTTTTTTTTTTTTTTGGCTGATCTACACAGCAAATGTTAAAATGCCATCCAAAATCTGACAGCATTTTAACAGTTTTACCGTGTATTTTGGTGTAGGTTTACACAAGATGCAGTCCATTTTCCTGCCTGCCAAGTACATTGACAGTACGGGAGTCTGACAGATGATGGAACAAGGGCATTTTCCCAGGGGGAAGGGCCCACGTTTAGAAATCCCAAGTAGAAAAATTTTGTTTTGTAATACAGCTTGGATTTTTTTAAAGCAGTCCATGGGCATGTACAGTCAGAGTTTTGCGGGTCCCGAGTACTGGATCCGCTTAAGTCAGACACTAATCCTGTGCTGTGTAGACATAAGGCCTGTCCTCACGGCACCGGTTTGCGATTGGTTTTGCAGACCATCTGAAAAACCGGCTGCAAACGAGCACAACGGGGCTCTATGGAGAACCCGTGCAGCAGTCCGCCCGGCCCCCTGAAAAACATTCAAAATGAACTCTTCTGTCGGTTCACAGATGGATATGTAAAGGGGGAGGGCTTTTCTTGCTTGTGGAGAAACAAAAAAAAAAAACTGGTATTTGTCCGTTGCCATTTTGGATGGTTTTACAGACTGTTTTCAAAACTGAAAACAGACTGTAACCCCTAGAACGGACCTCTATGGAAACTCCATGCATCGGTCCCCACTGCATGGATTTTCCGCTGGACTTGAAAACATCGGAGAAAAGCCGTCCCCTTGCTATGTGCATGCTAATCTGACCGGTATTTGCTCTCTGCTGTTGGGGACATGCTCTTAGGGGTGCACAGCCTGCAGCTCAAAGTGCTCTTCTATGTGGTCATCAGTAAACACCTGCATTGTCCTGATACCTCTGAAAGTAATACCAGTCTTCTGATGGTCACATTTACCAATGTTGGTGGAATGTGCTTTTTTTTTTTTTTCCCATGTTTTTGTTTTTCCCTTCCCACAGCCATAACTTTTTTTCATTGATTTAGACGCAACTGCCATCTTTGCCGTGGTGTCTAAGGGGTTAAACCACATGGGAAGTGGCGTTATGGTATTTCCATTTGATGCGCCATAAAGGGTTTAATGGGGGGCCAAAGGTTCATGGATCTTGGGAGGGACCCGGGCATGGTCCCCGGACCCGACGTTTTAGCCTACACTAGGTGTTGTAAAAACTTGAAGGGATTTTCCAATTAGTGCTCTTCTGCACTGCGGGTCAGCACGCTGCAAGCCACCCATTGCAGAGAATGGGCAGTGTGGAGCTTGTGCCCATACTTCTCTATGGGACTTCCAAAAGGTTGCTTGGATATGTTCATAGAAATGAATGGGGAGGACAGACACAAGCGACTCCCGTCTCATTCTGATGGACTCGTAGCGTGCTGTGAGCAGAAGAGCACTGATGGGAATGCCCCTTTATGCTTGGGGAATGTTAGGGACTTGGCAGCAGCTGGGGAGGGGCACAAAATGACTGCTTCATACATATTCGTGCTTAAATTCATCAGACAATTGTATGGCTTTCTTTTGCAGTAATTCTATTCTCCTTCTAGGTGACTGGAAAATTGGTTGGAAGATGTGCATACGAGGACTATATAGATCAGGTATACAGTCCTTCTGTTCTACAAACTATATGTCCCAATGATGGCGGCACTGGGCTCTGAAACCTGTGTATGAAAACTGTGCCCCACTGTGACTTGACATGCAGTGGGTCTGAGGGACACTTAACCTGTTACAGTAGGATGCTATAGTAAATGTGGATCACTGGTGTCTACTATACCTTAATGATTATTATGATTGGCTATATCCTGTTTTCTGACCATAGTGCAATGGGGAAATGATATAGGTGGGCCAGGCCTGCCTTGTAGGGCTGCTATCTTTGAACACATCTTTGAAAGCTTCTGCATTTTTTTTTATACAATGCAGTTGGGTGTACTGACAATCACACCACATAGTGGTCAAGTGTGCCATGAGGACTGAAAGACGTTTAAAAATATAAATTAATACAAAATCTGAAGTTCAAATCTCCCCTTTTTGCCACTTCTAGAACTAAACATTTTTAGTATTGGTATCGCTGCTCTGTAAAAGTGCAATCTATTAAATTATAACTTCGTGTATTCTGTACAATGAACACTATAGAAGAAAAAAAAAAAAGCTACCTGCAGAATACAGAACACATTTATACCAGAGAACCGTAAAAATAGAACCCCTGCAAACATGATATTCCCCCCGCCACCATATGTTACTCAACTTGGAATTTTTGGGGGGTTTCCCAGTGTATGGTGTGGTGTCTGACACCACTGAATGCATCTTGTCCTGCAAAATAAAAGCCCTCATGTCTATGTAGATGGGCAAAATAAAAATAAATAAATAAAAAAAGTGGCTCATTTTATGGCTAGCTGTCGAAGGGGTGAGATACCTACTAATTTTGGGTTAAGGAGTCCAGTGGGCGGTGTGATCAGTGATTGAAGGACATATCTGTATGTACACTGATGCAATTGAGGCTGTCAATCAGTGATAACTCCACCTACTGGACTCAACCCATAATAAGCAGGGATTTAAATAAAATACAAGTTCTACTGAATCTTTGCCTTCAAATCTATATATCAATCTGCTCGGCTCCTGCTGTCACTTGCTGCCTGCAGATCAGATGGTATGTTTAATGTGACCTGTTCCCTATAAATGGAGAGCATGGTAGTGTAACTGGTTTCTTTTGTCATTTTTGGGGATCAGTGGTTGAGGGGAACCTGGTGGTCATTTCTAATTGACAGAAGTGTCAGCGAAATTGTGGTGTGAAAAGATATTTGTGAATGTCTTGCACTGATTTCTAATTTTCCTTTTGCAGGTAATGATTGCAGCGCAGCATCTCATGACCGTAGTGTCTGCGTATCAGGTATACAAGGCTTTTTACTCTATCAATACACAACCTGTCCCGATGATGGCAGCACTGGGCTCTGAATCCTGTGTATGAAAACCGTGCCCCACTGTGACTT
Organism: Phyllomedusa bahiana; assembly: GCA_025379985.1. Taxonomy (NCBI): domain Eukaryota; kingdom Metazoa; phylum Chordata; class Amphibia; order Anura; family Hylidae; genus Phyllomedusa; species Phyllomedusa bahiana. The sequence goes on along the minus strand of JAODAL010008119.1, from coordinate 29,346 downwards.
GACATGCAGTGGGTCTGAGGGACATTTGAGACAGTACAGATGAATTGCTGTGGTTCTGCAGGTATCGCAGGGGAAGCTCATCGAAACCCATACTTCTGGATTTCTCAGCTTGCTGAATGTATGATGTCTATACTTTTTGTTTTGATGTGTTTTCAATAAAGCTTTGAATAAGGAAAAACTGTAAACCCATAGCAATTTGCTGTAAAACAGTATACAGTCTAGGCCCTTAAATGGGTTGTCTCACTACACTGATTCATCTTACCTCAGTCCTGTTTCCTTGGTTTCACTTTGAATTCAGGGGCGTGTTTACTGGCTTCCACTAGGCTGCAGTAGGAGCCAGGTCTGTAGCTATAGCAACCAGTGCTGTCAGCCGATCAGGATAGATCAAACAGGACTATAGTTATAGTGACCTGAGGAGCTGATGCAGCCCATACAAGAGGGGATATCTAGGAATAGGTAGGAGACTGTTAATGGACATATATTGCAAAGTGACTTGTTTTTGCAAGATCTTTAATATAAAAATGCAATCTTAGTGAGACAACTCCTTTAAAGGGGGTTTCTGGACCTGTATATTCATGGTATCAATAGGATGCACCATAAATGTGATGGGTGAGACTCGTGCCTATCTTGCTAACAAGCCCTAATAGTTGATATCGTCATGCTGTATTTTGAAATCGAGACCACCTCTGTTCTCAACATAGGTCCCAAGAGCTGAAACCAGACCTTGAAGTGCCAGCTCTTCTGCATGGACTTGCAGGGCTGATGGGAAGAGGATGAATTACCCAAGCTGGTCCCAAAGTGAGGTTTTACCTTTTGCTCTGCGGAAAAGATGTTCCCCACAAGGGTTTGAAATTGGGCTTAAAGGGTTTTTTCCCCCAACAAGTTTGGGGTTTTTAAAATTTAAAAGATCTTTAAAAAACAAGCAGTTTTGCAAATATTTTCATTACAAATGTAAAAAAAATGTTTTGAGCTACCCCGTTAATATTATACACCTTCTCAGTCTCTATAGTACCCGACCTTGCCCTTAAATTTTTATGGCGTCAGGTCTGAATGACCTCACCTTTAAAGAAGGTCGGAGCAGAGAGCCCCTCCGCACAGAATGCTTCTGGAGGGGGGGAGGATTGGGTCTGGTCCTGGATTAACCCTTTGGGGGTTTTTCCCGCTTCCTCCCGCTCTTACCGATAGATGTGACAGCAGTGACCCTGTTGTTTTTATAATCATGATTTGTCTTTGGAAATGTGATATTTCTAATATTTACAGATCAGGGGGCAGTGAATACTTTTTTTTCCGTTATGACACATCCCGAGATAGTAAAAACTGCCCCTTGTTGTTTCTGGGTGTGGAGATTGTAAGCTAAGCAGGGGATAAGGAACACATGCATCCCCCTGCTCTATTAGACACAGCTTCATTTCCTCTCTTTTCCCCTGATCAGCCCTCTCCTGCAAAAGACCTAGGCAGGCACACACAGGGAACTCGAGAGCAACCCCCCCCCCCCCCTGTATAGAATTAGTAGCTGCTGTGTGTGATGGGAGGGGGGGAGAGGGGCAGAACGACAGACCAAGAAACACGCCCCGTTCAACTTACCCGGGGCACTGACGGCTGAAAGTCGTAAAGGACAATCCTTTTTAAATCCATGTGGAGCATAGGAGGAACGCTCCTAAAGTATATCTGTTCTGTGCAGTGAGCAGGCACCGTCCCTTCTGTTTGGCTGAGGACACGCTGGCTGCTCCTACCTAGACATGTTAAGGGAAAGGCTTATGTCACAGGGGAAGGGCTGATGAATGTAGTCTGTTATCCAGATGGTGCATCTCCATGTTGGCTGATACCTGAATGAAGCTACCAGAACATTGGATCTGCCTGCGCTGGAAATGGCGATTCACCAACGTGGCGCTGGCTTCCACCATCAACAGGTCTAATGCCCTGTGACTACTTTCTGTGGGACTACAGGATCTGAACAGCCTGTGACAACACATCACTGAAACTGCATAGCCTACATTTGAGGATATGCTTCCATGTTCCTCTCCAGAACTGCGACCTAGAAATCGGTCACCAATTGAAATCCATTAACGTTTGCTGTGGATAGTGTCCTAATGTTTTAATAAACTTTATGTAATTTTGCACTAAACACTTTTCTCATGTCTGGTTTTATTTCCAGTTGCAAAATCTGAAAGTAGTCTGCGTAGAAGCTGTGAGCTCTGCTGGTTAGGCTCCTTGACCAGTATGAGGTGCTTGCATTTGTGGTCTTCCCTCCTTGGTGGGTTTGGTGCAGTCTCTGCTTTTTGGCTGGCACATATACTTTAATGCCAATTTCATATACAAGTGGTAACACATGAGAAGATTGGGACCCTTTCATGTTTACAATTTCAGCATAAAGTAAGATCATAAGGATTTCCTGAATCTTACCTGTATGGCTTCCTCTAATCTTTCTGATATGTGAATAAGATGCTGGGAGTATCCAGTGATTTAAGGTTTTTGGGATCACATACAAGTAATGACCATAGGAGTCTAGTGCATTACTTGGTTATTCTAGTCTAAGCAGGGAAGTGCGATTGTAGGGAAAAGGCCAGAAGCCATCTTGCCAGGAACCAGAACTTTGGTATCCTTTTGCTATGTTTTTAAAACACACATGAGGGGAAACATTTCACCATTAAAGGAGTTCCTTGAACCATTGAAGTCACCAATGAGGGGAGGGAAGTAAACACAACTTCCCCCTACTTTAGTTTAATTTAAAAGTCAAAGAAAGTTTCCTCTTATCTTATCTTTAGTAATTAGTCACAGTACAACTAATTAAAGAAACCTCAATCGGGTATGTGCATTAAGACAAAAAATACATAGTTTCCTACAGGGATTTGAACATTGGACCCATGTTGGAAGGCACAAGTACTAACCACTCAGCTACACAGTAGCTAATCACAGCTCTTTCCATAAACAGACCATTGTTTGATTATAGTGAGCACACTGGTGTGGAAGGTATGGTGATTTCAAGCATGTCGGGTCACATAATATGCAGTTCTAACAAATCATACATACCCCCTTTCAAAACAAAGACGACATCAAGATATGAAATGCCTTTGTGGTAAAACCCCTTTAACAGTTTGCAAAGACTTTAAAAAAAAAAAAAACTCCCATTGTGAGAAATAGAAATTTAGTCCGTATTTATCTCTCCCATCACCGCTGTTAGTGCTTTGGTGTTCCCCTGGTCCCTAGCTGATGTCGCATTTGTGGATTGCATAAAGCTGTAGTGAATCAGACCTGTGGATTGGTTGCAGCATCATGAGGTCACATTCATGGATTACATCAGTGAGTGGGTGCACTGGAGCTCTGGAATAGGGGTTGTGAGAGGTAAGTATGGGGTCATTCTATTTTAGCACAGTGGTAGGAAAGTTAAGTTTTAGAAAATCACTTTAATGCTAAAAAAATTAAGTGTGGTTAAGCCTAATGTCATCTCCTAAAAGTAGATAAACCTACAGGATATGGTTGTGAAAGCAAAAGTCCACCCATAAAGCCTGCACATGAGCAGATATGGCCGTGTTCACATGTGACTTGAGGGTTTTTCATGCTGCTGGGTTACGGCTGCATCTGGCTTCAATGTTACTGAAACATCGGATAGGAATTTACTGGCCGTGGTTTACAACTCCAGAACAGACTGGCACCCAGCGCGACAGCGAGAATTCCCACTACAATGGACAAGGCCACAATAGTTCCATCTGCAAGGAATAGAAAAATGTCGTCAATTTCTCAGCCATTCCTCCACTAGGTTGTCCTGCAATGCTGTTCTCATGCAGAACAAAACATAAAGTGCACTGTGAAATCCATGGGTGATTTTCTCCCCCCCCTCTCCTCCCAAGATTTGCTAGTTTTGTGATACGGTAACTGGCTGTGCTGCTTATACAGGTGAAACCAGAAAAATAAAGGTGCGTCCCCCACTGCACAGGACAAATATCGGCCTGTTTTGCGGCTGGCCCCACGGCCGCGCGGGGGACGGCTTTTCTCCAATGAGTGGAGAAAAGCCGTCCCCCTCCACACTGACCTGCACAGATTCCATCCGGAAACCGGACAGAAGATTGTGCATGTTCAATGTTTTGCGGGCAGAAAAACCGAGCAGTGGGGACTGCTGCATGGGTTTTCCATAGAGCACCATTGTGCTAATTTTCGACCGTTTTTTCAGGCGGTCTGAAAAACCGCAAACTGTCCGAAAACCCGTGCAGTGGGGACATGCCCTTAGTGTCTCGTCTGTATGCATGGGTTCTCACATTGCAGTTGAAAAATGCAATAGCAATGCAAGCATGTGGTTTTTCCTAATTGACTCTACTTTCACCTGTGTTCCAAATTAGAGTTGGTTATAAGGGTATACGTTCACACGACGTGTTGGATCCCAAAGCACTGTGTAAATCGCATCCAACCCGTGTTTGGCTGCAGCAGTTTTGAATAGGGTGCCTGCTGCATCTTTCCAATCAATAATTGACATGACAGGCCCTGTTAACATACCCTAAAACTAACCTGCATTGTTTAAAAAAAAAAACAAAAAAAAAAAAACCTTGTTTTTGCTGGAGTTGAAAAATGCAATATAAAAACACAGGAGGGGGGGGGGGGGGGGGGAGTGCATAGTCAATTACTACACACGGCCTGGATGGGTGTGGGTTTTGCCCCCTCTCCACTGTGTGAATATACCAAAGGCTCAGTTAACACTTGCATTACTGTGCATACTGTAACTTTTGATGTGAGTTTGTGCAAAAATGCAGTTTTGTTTTTGGTCGGCCCAGTGCACTGACTGTAAGGGAATCCAGCGGAAGATGAAACGTGTTATCTACTGGCAGTTTACAAACCCCACAGTAGAAAATCTGTGCTATGTAGCTACAGCACTGATTCTCTATTGCGGTCTATGGGCCACTGGATTATAGTTGGATTTTTGTGGATTCTAAATCCGCTTAAAAACCCAACTGTAATCCTGAGCTGGGTAGACATAGCCTGTCTCGGAGGTGGAATCAGATCAGTTTGACGGACCCTGTTACCCACAGTTTTTTGATTTTTTTTTTTTCTGTTCGTAAAAAGTTTCGATAGAGGTTCCTGACAGAACCTCTGACACAAGTGTGAACTTAGCCATGGCAGAGGCCTGCACAACGTACTCCCTGCGAAGGGGGCATTGCCTATGTAAACCCCACCGGTGTGAGAGTGGGCCGAGGGCAGACCCTGCCTCAGTGTAGCTATCAACAAAGTCATATATGTTGAATTAGGGTATGATGACATGGCGTATTGGGGCGCGTGCCGCAATATGCTGGGTGTTGTAGTATGTGCTGTCCAGTGCGTACTTCTAAAGCACGGCCAGTCCCGTTCACCCTCACTAGCAGTAAGCACCATGAAGAAGTGACTTGTCACTTCTCTCCCCTGGGGTACAATACGATCGTATTGTATGCCAGTGAAGACCAGACGCAAGTCATAGTTCTCTATGAGAATTACCGTAATTGCGGCGTGCATTTTGGCTGTATTAAAACACAAATATCCGGCAAAATGCGTCCGGCAATTATGCCGTGTGAACATACCCCACGATCATGGTCTTTCAAGAGGTTTATTTATCTACGATGTGTTTAACCCCCTAGCGAGCAGTTACATTTTCCCGCAAGTGTGATTGTACCCATGAAACCTGCAGGTATAACAAGGCCTTCGATAAGAAACCCTGCAGCTCCCCTCAGTGCATTGTCTCAGGGGTTTGGGGGTTAATTGCTTCCATGATTGAGATGTTTTCTTTCCTGTCATTTTTTTAGGGTTTGGATATTTGAGGGGTCTTCCATAGTTCCTCACTATTTACCATTGCTGTTTCAAGAAGGTCTAGATTTTTAGCTGTAAGCTGATGGTGCTATGACTGGATTTGTCCAATCTTTTCAATTAAGGACTGACCCCAGTGATTGTTTTAGCTTGCTAAAGGCCTTGTATAGCTGAAACCTTGCCTTTTTTGTTGGATTAAAATATGAGCTTTTACTGGAACCATGGTGCCTTAGCATTGACTAAGTACTGATTAAAATGAGGCTTGCACCGCAAGTAACTCCTTCGTCCGGTCTCGGTGAACAAGAGCAAGAAGCTCGAAACGTATCTGTGGGTTACAGAGACCGTTCATTGTGATCGTATTGCTGTCATTTTAATCTTTGCAATAAAGTTGTTTGTTTTTACTGAGTCAGGGATGTGACAGAGAGTCTCTTGACAGCGCATATACGCAAAAATATACAACCTCGTTTTGATGTTGTATCCAGAAATCCGGGAGTTTGGTATTGTTGAGCCGTCTAGCCAACAGTGAGCCAGAGACGTGTGCAAACCACTACGAGTCCATCAAGATACATATGAATACAGTCCACATAGGTGAGCCGGAATTGTTGTTCTTTTATATACTGATTAGACACCGATCAGAAGATGGTTTTTAGTATTTACATGCCTGGTTGCAAGAGGCTTTGAGGTATCTGCTTTCATGACTGATAGTTCCTTTGGGTTAGGTTCACACAGCGTTATTTGCTACGTTGCGGTATGTCCGAAACTGTGACAGAGCTGCTACACACAACTCTATTATAGGGTTGATTCGGAGCAACTGTTCCTGTGTCGGACTAGGCTTGCTTCTATACCTACCTCACCGGCATCCGCTTTCTCTGCGGGAATGAAAAGCATACTCTATCTAACTTTTGAGTCCTGCAGGGAAAGCACATTGGGAATGGAGCAAATTTAGTCCACATAGGACTACGTTTGCTCTATAGATCTCTGTGGGACTACATTGTGGTATCCGGTGGGCTACATTTATTCACAGTATCCTGATGGCTACCACGGACGGAGTCTTGAACGCCTTTTGAATGGCCCCTTACCTGATTTTTGTTTTTGCACCTGAAGTTGGCATTCCTTCCACCAGTCCTGTGGGATGACTGGTGATACTAGTGGAGAGAAGAGTCGCAGTGGGCAAGGAGATGCACATCCTGGTAACACCATCTCATACGGTTCCTTATTGGACTCGTTCCGATAAAACATTCCAACACTGTAAGAACTAGTAGAAAATAGATTCCAATTTTTTTTTCTGGATACACAGCACAATGAAAACATTAAACCTATACCCTCCCTTGATCAGTATGATCAGTACTCAATGCTAAATGCTGCCGTAAGTGGACAATTTTTTTTTTTTTGTTTTGGGGGGGGGGGGGGGGTTGCTGTTAAAGGAGTTTTCTCCCTACAGACAAGTTTCACAGTAAAACTTGTATGAAATACTCTGGTCACTTCCTGGTTCAGATGACTAATTTGCAGATACAGCTCTTTGCTCTGTGTTCAGTTGCTATTTAGATCAGATGTAGCTGAGAAGCTTTTTCAAACTAGCTCTCAGAAGGCTTTATCTGATTCCCCAAAACAAAAGCCCTAATTACTGTGCTGTTTATTTGATATAAATCAAGCTTTCACTGCTCAGCGCCAGGGACACTGCCTTTGATGACATCCTCACTGTTATCTCATAGACACAAACTCCAGGAAGTGAATTGTTTACAGGTCTGTTACTGAGGCGAAACTGAAATAGCTCAGGTGAGGTCATACATTCACTTGTATCTCCTTATCGGGAAAAAAGAGGAACAAAGCAATCATTTGGAAATTGTCTTTATTTTGTGTTCCCTACATTTGAAAGCTATTCTTTGTAGCGCAGTCAACCCTTATTTCTGAATGAAAATCATGTCATATATTTACATGTCAGAACCCAGTATGTCCCGCCTTTATTTTGCAATAACTAAGCAATAGCTTGCCAGCTGCACCCATCCTAGTGTTTCTCACACAAACCGAGGTTCCAGGGAAACTCACTAGGTTTCACAATAGAGCCTTGAGGAAGGAGTACCTTCCAAGATGAAAAGGAGTAATAAGATGAGAACGGGATTACTTCAAACTTATATAGATAACTAGTAGCCAGTTTTGCTGGGGGCCTCCTGAGATCCAAGAGGAGACGTCAGAACTATACAATGGCCACAACCCAATGCAACATGAAAGTAATCATAGAGATTCGGACGCCCACAAATGCTAAAGACGTACGTGTTCTGCATTTTGTTTCTAACAATCCCATCTTTTTGTCATGCAGCAATACAATTGGAAATCACTATATACAACTAAGACTGATTTGAAGAAAGGAGTGTAGGAATGGGAAGAGTTCATTTTCCAATAGTTCACTTATAAATAATTGCAGAATGTTTTTTTAAATTTTTTTAATGGTTTTCGCAATGTTTTTTTACTCATTATTTTGTTTGTTTAAGACTCAATTCACATTTACATACTTAACTTGTTGACTTAATTCTGCAGGTTTTTACGTCATGTGGATACCAATGTGTCGGTTTTTTTGTGTGTAATGTATGCACAATTATTTTTTATTTTATTTTCTACTTTACTTTTTACGTTATTACTTTTTATGGTTTTTTTCTTTTTGTTTTGAATCCACATGAAGGGAGAAACTGTTCCTTTTTTTTCTTTTTTTTTTTTTCCACTTAGTGAATGTATTAGCAATGAGAATATGCTAATAGAATTATAAGCTGTGTCAGTTTGACACAGGCACCAGTGATCAGGGCAGCACACAGTCTGCCATGATCCCCTGGCTTTATTGGCTATGTTTCACAACAGGCTTATTGAAGAACGTAGTTACATTCAGATTCGCCTGATCGTAAATACAGTTTCTGAAATCAGTTGAAAATCTAGTTGCAATAAGTGCCACTAAGTGCAGAACGTATTGTAACGGAATCTTCCCGACGGATTCAACCAATCTAATAATACATTGAGGTGCGTTGATCCGTCCGTTGAAATAATTTGACATGACACATTGTTTTGCCGTCGTCAATACGCGGACGGCAATCCGCGGGACACGGAAATACGCGTCGTGTGAACGACGAGCCGTAATTTTCTATTGAATATCAATAGTAAAATAGCTGTGACTTGTTTATGACTGATTATGGCGACGGACTGACAGTATCGTTCAACCGTCGGCCAAATACGCGGCGAAATAAAGCAGTGTGAATTGAGGCCTCTTACCAGAGATCTGCCCTGAGGCTGGACAGCCCGTCACTGAAATGAGTAGGGGAAAGCTTCTTTGATTACACTGCGGTGACGAGCTGTTGCAATCAAAGGGGGTTTAAAAGCCACCGCACCGCTCCCGACTGCTTCAGAGAGCTTTGCTGGGATCAGGGACTAGTTGTAGAGTACAGCACCTCGTTTTCTAGAGCATGCTGACGGCAACGCTCCAATGTCTGCTAGTGACGCCTAAATGACGCTTAGCTGCAGAAGAACGACCTGCTCCAGCTGACACCAAACAGACGGGCAGGTGATTGTTATGGAGTTAATGACCTACTTTTTTCAGTTTTTGCTCTCCTGCGTATGCATACAGGACACTTGTTTTATGCGGGAGAGAAGTTATATTTTTTGGGGTATAGTTTGTATTTACATATAAATTACTGTGGCATTTGTTTTTATAAAATTGTAGTGTTGTTTTTGTGTATATTGTAGGCACAAGAATTTTTTTATTAAATATTTATTTTTTGCTTTTTTCCACACTTTTTTTTTTCCTTTTTTTAGTCCCATTAAGGAATAATATTTATCACTTTTTTTTTACCCTCTTATTTTTTTTTTTTTTTTTTTTTGTAACTTATTAGCCTACTCCTCTATAACTCTATGCTAATTTCATAAGACAAAAAGACAGATTGGCAAAGCCAGCCCACTATTGTGCAGGTTAGTGCTCAACCTTGTTTGCTTGCTGACTGTGACTCCAGTCAGCATAGAATGACTCAACAGCAAAACATATATATGGGACAAGCGGTGGGGTGGAGTAATTAGACCACTTCTTTTATTCGTTAGTTTACATGTCCTTAACCCCTTATGCCGAACGCCTGAAAAGTTAGTTAGTGACCAGATACATTTTTTTAGTGTTTGGGCCTCCTTGCGTTTAAACAGATTGGAACTTTTTTTATTTTTTCAATGACGCAGCTGTATGAAAGCCTCGTTTTATTCGTGACCATGTTTGTACTTTATGGGGAATAGTTTAAGATTACACGTATAATAATTAATTGACAGTATTTTTTTTTATTTTTTTGTAATTTTTTTAAATTGTTTTTTTAATTTTTTTTTTTTTAACCATTCACATTTTCACACTTAATAAACTGTTAGATTAATTTCCTAAGGTTAGTTCGGTAGTGTGGATACAGTGGTCCAAATATGTGTTGTTGTTTTTTGTGCGTGTTTAATTTTGTACAATTATTTTTTATTAACATATTGATTTTTATTTTATTATTTATTTTTTTATTCTTTTTTTATACACTTTTTATGGGTTTTTTTGTGACTTTTTTTTTTTTAATCCCATGGAAGGGAGAAATGTAAATAAAATTTTAACATTTTTTTTTACACTTAGTAATGTATTAGCATATTCATATATGCTAATACATGCTAATCTGTGTAAGTTTGACACAGGCATGTGATTAGGACAGCTCAACAGTGCGTCTTAACACTGGCTTCACATACACAGACACCACTCTGGAGGCCACGCTAGGTCCCCTGAGCTGACTGTTGCAAGCCGTGTCCCTGAGCTCTGTGGGTCACCAGCGGTTCCGATTCGCCCTGCAGAGCAGCGGGAAACCCTTTGATGTGCTGCGGTACGCACCGCCGCAATCTCAAAGGGTAAAGCATCGGGTTGCGGAGGTTTCCGCCGATGCACTGTCAGGCATGCAATGATCTGGGATCGGCGGCTGTGTAGTACAGCCCCAGATGCCCAGCGCAATTCGTGGCGCTGGGCGCCGTGAAACTTCGGTGTCATGCAAGCGCCGCCAAACGACGTCTAGCTGCTGACACGATACGAACTGAAATGCTCCGCCGTCAAAAAGTCGGAGGCGCATATCTTCAGCGGGTCGTTCAAGGGGTTAAAATGCGGAGGCGTTGTGGAAAGATACAAAGACTATTGACTATGCGCGCTTAGTTAATGCTAACACATTACACAATGTGTCGTCACAGGCTGCTGTTGGGGTTATACCCAGTGTGCCCTGACAGCAGATTTACTATGCAGACAGCTTCGGTGCCACTCTAGGTCCTCAGGGCTGACTGCATAGATATTCCCCGGGCTCCATTGGGTCACTGGGAGTCCCATTGAGGGAGTCACAAACTGCAGCAATCAAAGGGTTAAACACAGGGGATTGGAGGCTTCCTTTTGTCCCTGCCATTCACAGAAACTCTGTTAACAGAGACTGTTGTTGCTGCACTGTATGTCCTCTGTAAGTATTAAAAACTATGGGCCACATGTATGGAAAGTGTCTAGGTCTAAAACTCACTTTGTTGCCCATAGCAACCAATCAGAGCTCCCCTCTCATTGTTCCAGAGCACTATATGAAATGAGCGGAGCTCTGATGGTTGCTATGGAGCAACAATGTTGATTATTTTAGGACCTAGTAGACTCTCTTCATTACATGGTGGCCCTTGTTGGAAAAATTGATTGTACTGTTTCATAGAAGTGGTGCACTATGAAAATTTTTGGGGAGATGAGAGGTTCAGATTATGTAAGAAGTTAGTTATAGATTATTGACACAGGTAGAGGGGTAGACAGAGATGTGGAAGGAAATAGATGACGGTGCATCATTGTGGAGAGCTTTGTAAGAGGGATCATTTCATAATAAAGTCAATGGGCAACCAATTCAATGTCAGGCACAGGGTAGAGGCATCAGCGTAGTGGCTGGACAGAGAACTGAGCCTACATTCAGGAAGGACTGGAGGGGGAGCATTTTGAGAAGACCAATTAGTAATATATTATAGTACTAAAGACAGTAAATACAGAGGGTGTTATCACAGGTTCTCAAAAATGTGCAGCCATTAGAGCAGGTGAACATGAACTGACCCAATCCTTAATCAGCAGACAAAATGGAAATTATTTTACAACTTACCCATCACTTTCTTTGTAAAATTCAAAAATATGACACGATGCATATGGTGGGTGGATTCCACCATAAACTCCCAGTGCTCCTTGTAATGCTATGATGGTGCTATCATGCTAAAATCAAAGATCCTTGTATCAGTATCCAAAAACTAACAATGCAGTATCACCGTTTTTTAATTTATTTTTTTCAAAGAAGTTTAGGATATTGGTAGTAATAAAACGCCGCTCACCATTGCATTAAGCATGAATGTGTCCATTATTGTATTGCAACGTGATGCATAGAAGCCCGTTGGACTCCAGGCTGACTAAAAAGCTTGCGAGAAGAATATCAGTTGTTCCAGCGCCACAGAAAAAATAAGATAAAATGTCAAATCTTTATTTCCATTATATCAAAAACAGTATTATAAAATGTATCCATCCCCCTCACAGAAAAAGGACATTTTTAGCGATATTGGGCGACATTTCCAAAAACGCCAACCCGTCAGTTTTTTTGTCTAGATGGTGCTAAAAACGCTTTTGACGCCCATATTTGGGATGAAAATGAAACTGTCAGTACACCTCAAAATCTAGGCGGACATTATACGCCGGGTACAACACATTGTAACTGCGCCTATAATTGATGCGCTGTGCGCCTCCCATAACGAATGCGCACTATTGAGGGAGCATAGCACCTATTACAAGTGTAATGTGTTAGGCTGCATTTGATTTACTTGTAATGATATAGCTTATGAGCGCTCCAGTGGCGATGTGCCTTGATGAGGGGCATTACATACGCTTCTAATGATATTATCTAATGTACTATGTGCTGACGATTTGCTACTAATCGCGGCATTTGACATTTCATGGGTAGAGATGTAATGCCCCCTATCGAGGTCACGGAGGGAGCATGCTTATATGACAGTATATGAACCATTCGGCCTTACACTAAGTATACACTTGTAATGTTGTGCTCATGCACCTCAATAAGCGCTCAATTTCGTTATGGAGGCGCACAGGTGCATCTCTTTTTTGGCACCATTATGTTTACTATGCAAGAGTTATACATGACGAGCTCAGATTTTTGATAGGGTCGGACTTTCTGGCGCACTTTACACTTATTTAAAGCGCCTAAAAACTGACGTAGCACCGCCAATTTTCAGACATCTCGCCTATTGTTTTTAATTTAATGGAAATAAAAATTAGCCGTTTTAATTTTTTTCTCTGTCGTTGCCGGTATCATTCGGATTACTCTGACCACCCAAGTTGTAGTATCATTGGGACTTGTGCCAAAACTGACTCAGGATGATAATTATAGTAGATAAGGTTGGAAAAAGATATCCAACCGATATCTCTACAGTGTTGATCTAGAGGAAGGCAAAAGCCCCAATGAGACAATTCTCCCATACAAGAGGAAAATTCCTTCATATTCCAAACATCACAATAATCCCTGGATCAACGTCCTAGCGCCAGAATCTAGATTCCACATAACCTGTAATATTATATACTACAAGAAAGGTTATTAAGACCTTTTTGAACTTGGTCAATGAATCCATCATCTTCACCTCTAGGCACGGGTGTCAAACTGCGGCCCTCAGCTGTTGGGAAATACTACAACTCCACATGCATGCATCTTATATATAAAGTGGCATGGTTGAGAGTTGAATAGTTCCAAACAGCTTCGGAGGGCCGCAGTTTGACAACCTGCTCTGGGTATGTATATCAGCGACGTTTTATCAGATCCGTTTATTTGATCAGTTTTTCAGGGACCAGAAAACAGGATGCCTAAAAATGTATCTAACAATGTGCAGTGCATATGGTTTAAATGTAAAATCAGAATCTCCGGCTGGTTCTGACGAGTGATTCTGCTGCTGCGTGTTTACTTTGCATCTTTATCAATACGCTATTTCGGATCTGTTTTAAGAAGTTGACTCATGTCAATTCTACTTGCGTTATTACACAAGGTGAAATTCCCCATAGGAAACAATGGGGTGCGCTTTGGGCCCTAAAAATGGATCCAAAAGCACGTACATAGACTTATTTGGTACGTTTTGGATGCACTTTTGATACTTAAAAGCACATGTCCGAATAAACCGCATTGGTTTAAAATTTGAAGTGTAATACCCACTAAATCGTCCGTAGAGGTCTCATTTGTTGTAGAGAACTTTTGAACTTTAGTAGCCCTAAATGCTCCTTACATTTTCACTTAGCGAGTGGAACAATTGTTTTGGTGTAATGTAAGTAGGAAAGCCATAGAGGGCATCTCACAGAGTTTTATCGTGGTTTCTTCTTATAAACATCTCACTTTTTTATATGTTTTGACTTATACAAGAGCAGTTTTTTAGTATATAAAGGGTGTATATAGAAATTATAGAAGTTTTTAATGATTAATTTATAAATGTTTTAGATAATTAGTTTATTATAGAATGTTGAGTGGTTTTAGTATTATGCTGAAACCACTCAACATTTTATAATAAACTATTTATTACACTGGCGACAATTGGCCAGGACATATGAATGACATTTTATCATGGACACAGAAAACCAGAGACAACATGGTAGAGGCAGAATGTGTATGAAGTTCCTGTTTTACAACCCAAGTTTATTAGTAAGAAAATCCATTTAGCACAGTATTATTTTACTGATCAAGAGAAAGCTAGAGTCAAGGTTATACATTACATAGAGGAGAACATAGAGCTGTGACTATGGGGCCCTTGAAGTGAGAGGTCCAATATTTTAAATTCCCTTTGCTACTGTGTGCAGGTCTTGCCCATCTAAAAAACTGAACTGTTAGCAATCAAGGGGTGGGAGGTTGGCCCAAAGGTCATAAAAGGGTGTAGTGCAGGAAACAAACAATAGACCCTACTATGCTGGATAGCAAAACTCAGGAGCATTTTCATTATTGGTATGGGGTCACTTTTCTTTTATTTAGGCCACGGTTCAAAGGGGTTTTACCACAAAGGTGTCTTCAAAAGGGGGCGTGTATAATTTGTGTGATCTCGTAGCATGTGACTCAGCAGGCTTGACATCACCATGCCTTTCCCCACAGTGTCCTCACTCCCAAGCCTCTAGTCAAACAAGGGTCTGTTTATGTAAAGTCAAGTAACCTAAAATACAAAAGCTATGAGTAGTTACAATGTAGCTAATTGAATAGCACATCTGCTTTTCAGAAAAGATGTCCTAGGTTCATATCCCTGCAGGAACCATATGTGGATTTTTTTTTCTCAATGTACACACCTGATTGAGGTTTCTTTTTTTGGGGGGGGTGGGGGGTGGCAGTGGGTGGAGGAGGCGCGGATGGGAAAATACCAGTAGACAGACCAAAGAAAAATCAAGTAGCATGATGATAACTTATCTGCACTGTTTGACTAATTACTAAGGAGTACAGATGATGAGAGTAGAATGACAGCATATGGGATTGAACACTCACTCAACAGTAAGTGTATGTGATTACTAAGCAGGGAATAGACATGCAGTAGCTGCCTGAGAAGAGAGGTGATGTCTGAGCATGTGCGGACAGGACTGAGGAGCTCTTAGCCCTGGTCGTATCCCCTGGAGACGAGCTGTACACTATGGATCACTAAGTGAGCAGCTAAAACAAAAATGCTTCAGAATTTTTAGTAATTATAAATAGTGAAAATGTTTATTATTTAATTTGCATGCTTCACACTTTAATTTTACTGGTGGGAAAACCCCTTTAAAGGGAATCCATCACCAATTTATTTTTTAATTATTAAAACAAAATCCTGATACATTTTCTTTTCTTCTTAGTCATTTTTATTTTCTGACTGTAGATTTTTTTCAATTCTGTTGTCTGTATATGATTATGGGGGCGGCCATCTTGCCTGAGCTGCTTTTAACAGCATTCAGAGAGATACTTTACAGCAGCTTCATGGACACAGGATCATGTGAAAAGAAGCAGACCCATTAACTTCTATAGGAGAGTTTTCTAGGCATGCTCTGTGACCTGGGAAGAAGTCAGTGTACAGGGAGGGGAAAAGGGAGCTGTGACATCTCCTATTGTGACTTGTGGAATCTGTGTTATCTATACACATTGGGGTCAGTGCCTGTGCTGATAATGAGGAGACTGCTGAAAAGTTCTCTATAGAACAGGAAGTGTCAGATTATTATTGGGCCTAGAGGCCAAAGTAAGAATGGCAGAACTTCAGGTTTAAAAAAAATATTGATAGTAATTGGGAAATGAAAAAAAAAAACTAAAACCCCCTAAAAAAAAATGTGTAACATACACACTTTTACAAAAATGAGTTAAACACTAAAGGCGACACGTATGAAATTTGGCATGGGGACACCAAATTTCATGTGAATAAAAAAGGCATAGAATGCGCCTAATTTATGAATCCGCTCTACAGTGGGTCATAAATCAGGTGCATTCCAGCGCTCGTGTGACAGTTCGGATCAGGTATACAACTTTGAAAGTGCTCTACCTGTTCCAGCAGTAAGGGGCCCAGAAATGCTGTAGCGAAGCTATAAATATGTTCTAGTTCTATGTAATGCGCCCCGGAGTGGCGTGTGGGAGATTTGAAAATTTATGAACGGGGCTGCGTCTGATATCAGGCTGTAAAGACGCCAGATATCTGAGTCTGTAGAACACGATACGCCACATTTATCAATAATGTCTGTCAGTTTTAAGTTAGATTAAACAGTCTTGCAATCTGCCACGTGTATCAAAGGGTTGACAAATATGGCGCAGGTTAGAACTGTCTAGTCTAACTTTTTACCACCATTAACTTGGCTTACTTTTATGCCACAAACTGCGACAAAATTCTGACGCTTTTTTTGTGCACATTAAACCACGACACCTTTAGGCCGTGTTCACACGGCTTATTCCCGACGGATTTGTGCGCCGTATTGAGCTCACAAATCCGAAGTGAATAAGGGGCGGGACGGGGGCGGGGCCGGAGCGGGGCGGGGGCGCCGCTCCCGGCCCCATAGACAATGCATTGTTTACGGCGCGTCCGTGCCGTAAATAATGTGCATGTCCACTTTTCCCCCCGCGGCGGATTTGCCGAGCGGGGAGGAGCGACGGAATCCACTGTTTCTCTATGAGAGCCAGTGGATTACCGTATATGACTCCGACGGATTGGCGCCGTATTGAAGCGCAAATCCGGCGCGGAATACGGCGCCACTC
The DNA here is from genome assembly GCA_025379985.1 of Phyllomedusa bahiana. Lineage (NCBI taxonomy): Eukaryota > Metazoa > Chordata > Amphibia > Anura > Hylidae > Phyllomedusa > Phyllomedusa bahiana. The sequence continues at coordinate 12,325 of JAODAL010008119.1, read as the reverse complement.
CGTTGGCAAATAAGCCGTGTGAACGGGGCCTTAAAGTCAAAATCACGCCACATTTACAGAGGCCACACCCCCTTTGTCAGACGAGATGCAGAAATATCTGGAAACTGTCTTAAACACATAGTAAATGTGGTGTAAAGCATGTAAGACATTACTTTTGGTGCAAATTATGCCAGAGTTCTGTCACAACTGCCTTGATAAATGTTCCCCAATGTGCCTTATCTATCAAGAGTAAGTAAGACCTGGTTCACATCTAAGTTGGAGGGTTCTGTTCAGAGCTTTGGTTGCAGAGATAGAATCTGAGCTGTTTCACAACAGTCCCTATTGACTAAAATTGGATCCATTGGGTTTCCTCTATTATATAACCTTATATCTCACAGAGCTCCGCTTCTCTACTCTATCATATAACCCTATATATCACAGAGCTCAGCCTCTCTCCTCTATCATATAGTCCTATATATCACAGAGCTCAGCTTCTCTCCCTCTATCATATAACCCTATATATCACAGAGCTCAGCTTCTCTCCCTCTATCATATAACCCTATATATCACAGAGCTCAGCTTCTCTCCCTCTATCATTTAACCCTATATATCACAGAGCTCAGCTTCTCTCCTCTATCATATAACCCTATATATCACAGAGCTCAGCTTCTCTCCTCTATCATATAACCCTATATATCACAGAGCTCAGCTTCTCTCCTCTATCATATAACCCTATATATCACATAGCTCAGCTCCTCTCCTCTATCATATAACCCTATGTATCAGAGAGCTCAGCTTCTCTCCTCTATCATATAACCCTATATATCACAGAGCTCAGCTTCTCTCCGCTATCATATAACCCTATATATCAGGATACAATATAAACTCAGCACTCTCACCCATAAAGCTCTCCACAGCGCTGCTCCTCCCTACATCTCCTCCCTAGTCTCTGTCTACCGGCCTACCCGTGCTCTCCACTCTGCTGATGATATCAGACTACATTTCTCAATCATCCGAACCTCCCATGCCCGCCTACAAGATTTCACACGTGCGGCACCAATTCTCTGGAATATGCTACCGCGGGCGATCAGGCACATTCACAACCCTCACAGTTTTTAAGAGGGCCTGAAAATACTTCTTCTCGGTCTGGCCCACCAAAATCCCTAACTGCTATCACACACATCTGTCACTCCCTGCACTTGGGCACTCACAGGCACTTATCTGTATATAGATGTACAGTCTGGGTGGCAGGTTCATCCATTTTTCATGTAAACCACCCCCTATTTATGAAACATGGCCGGACCATTGTAAACTTGGCACTTCTCACCGTATGTTTCACCCATACACCCTAATAGATTGTAAGCTCTCACGAGCAGGGCCCTCACACCTTGTGTCTCATTTGTAAGTACTTTTAATGTGTAATGACTGTATGTTTACCCTTGAATTTGTAAAGTGCTGCGGAATATGCTGGCGCTATAGAAATAAAGATTATTATTATTATTATTATATCACAGAGCTCAGCTTCTCTCCTCTATCATATAACCCTATATATCACAGAGCTCAGCTTCTCTCCTCTATCATATAACCCTATATATCACAGAGCTCAGCTTCTCTCCTCTATCATATAACCCTATATATCACAGAGCTCAGCTCCTCTCCTCTATCATATAACTCTATAATATCACAGAGCTCAGCTTCTCTCCTCTATCATATAACCCTATATATCACAGAGCTCAGCTCCTCTCCTCTATCATATAACCCTATATATCACAGAGCTCAGCTTCTCACCCTCCATCACATCCTGCTCTCGGAGAGAGTAGCATAAACCACCTGACAAGTTCCCTTTAAGTAACTGGACAATAATTAGTGAATTCTATTGCACTTGGCATATGTATATGATGTTAGTCGCCAGTCTGTACTCCAGTGACTTACCGCTGAGTACATCACCATTTTTAGTGGTGAAGATTTCTTGACAGCTTCCGTGAAATTCCGTAGGACTGCATCCACCAGAATACCTTAGACAAGTCATAAAGAGAATATGTGAGATAAACAAAGTTTCTGTATATAGAAGATAGAGCTTCTTATCAGATTGATAAATGTGTCCCAAAATATACCCGAACAACAGTTATAATCATTACTATTGTATAACGGCTCTTCAGGCTCACCGGGTGTGTCGCCTGGTAATCGTTTCATATTTCAGTGGTTAGCACTGTTGCCTTGCAGCACTGGACTCCTGGGAGCAAATCCCACCAAGGACATCAGCTGCAAGGAGTTTGTATGTTTTCCCCGTGTTTGTGTGAGTTTCCCCCGGGTTCTTCGATTTTTCCCACACTCCAAAAAACATACTGAGGGTTAATCTGGAATTTAGATTGTAAATCCCAATAAGGGAAGGGACCAATGTGAATGATGACAATCTCTGTACAGCGCTATGGAATATAACAGCGCAGTGGCGGAACTACCGCTGTAGCAGGCGTAGCGACTGCTACGGGGCCTGCACTCCCTGGGGGCCTGGCCGACAGCAAACAGGAACTTGACTTTTACATATATAGAGTCACTAGGGGGCATCCCGGTCACTTCACAGCTCCACGGAGCTGCTTAAAAGTATTTCAAAAGTGCTTCTCCTCCAGCAGCCCTCTCCTCCTCTCTCCTCTGTACTGTGTGCGGGCCCCCTCGGTGTCTCCGCACAGTCGGGATGGGACGGAGGGTTGTCTGCACTGCCGGCTGAGAGCAGGAAGCTGCTGCCATGTGTCCTTTCCTTCCCCACACTCAGGGGCGTAGCTACAGGGGGTGCAGAGGTAGCAGTCGCTACCGGGCCCTGCAGCCTGAAGGGGCCCAAAAGCCCTTCTGCAACATAAGATGACACCAGTATTGTAAATGGCACATGGTAGTTGGGGGGCCTTTATTTCAGTTTTTGCACCAGAGTCGAGAAGCGTCAAGTTACGCCTCTGCCCACACTGTGTCTTCCTGAGACGTCTGAACTAAATGAGACAGCTGCATTGCATACAGGTAAGTGTGTGTATGTGACTGTATATATGTGTGTCTTTAGTGTGTAGGGATGTGACTGTATATATGAGTGTATGTATGTGACTGTATATATGCTTGTATGGATGTGACTGTATATATGTATGTATGTATGTATGTGTGTGTATGTGTGTGTATATGTGTGTCTGTAGTGTGTATGGATGTGACTGTATATATGTGTGTCTGTAGTGTGTATGGATGTGACTATATATGTGTGTCTGTAGTGTGTATGGATGTGACTGTACATATGTGTGTCTGTAGTGTGTATGGATGTGACTGTATATATGTGTGTCTGTAGTGTGTATGGATGTGACTGTATATATGTGTGTCTGTAGTGTGTATGGATGTGACTGTATATATGTGTGTCTGTAGTGTGTATGGATGTGACTGTACATATGTGTGTCTGTAGTGTGTATGGATGTGACTGTACATATGTGTGTCTGTAGTGTGTATGGATGTGACTGTACATATGTGTGTCTGTAGTGTGTATGGATGTGACTGTACATATGTGTGTCTGTAGTGTGTATGTATGTGACTGTACATATGTGTGTCTAGTGTGTATGGCTGTGACTACATATGTGTGTCTGTAGTGTGTATGGATGTGACTACATATGTGTGTCTGTAGTGTGTATGGATGTGACTGTATATATGTGTGTCTGTAGTGTGTATGGATGTGACTGTATATATGTGTGTCTGTAGTGTGTATGGATGTGACTGTATATATGTGTGTCTGTAGTGTGTATGGATGTGACTGTATATGTGTGTCTGTAGTGTGTATGGATGTGACTGTATATATGTGTGTCTGTAGTGTGTATGGATGTGACTGTATATGTGTCTGTAGTGTGTATGGATGTGACTGTATATATGTGTGTCTGTAGTGTGTATGGATGTGACTGTATATATGTGTGTATGGATGTGACTGTATATATGTGTGTCTGTAGTGTGTATGGATGTGACTGTATATATGTGTGTCTGTAGTGTGTATGGATGTGACTGTATATATGTGTGTGTATGGATGTGACTGTACATATGTGTCTGTAGTGTGTATGGATGTGACTGTATATATGTGTGTCTGTAGTGTGTATGGATGTGACTGTATATATGTGTGTCTGTAGTGTGTATGGATGTGACTGTAGTGTGTGTATGAATATACATCTGCGTGTGTATGTAGATGTGTGATGTTTGTATGTATTATCTACATAGGTGACCAGTACTCAGTGAAGGGTAGAGGGTGACGCTCCCACAGCAAAAAAAAAATATATGTAAACAAAGAATCGCAGTCCACTAATATCAGAAATATCAGTACGTGTGTGGGATGTGATTTGGAATCCATTGGATTATGCAGCAGTCACTGTATGAGCAGAGCTGTGGTGTTAAAGGGGTTTTCTTACAACAACGATTAGCTTTCAACATCAAAGGACAGGTAATTGAAGACTTTTCCTAAATACATTGGTCTTTTGATTTTACTTTAGTTATGAGATGAGTTATTTTATATGCTCATAGGTTTCTATGGTTACCTATCCTTTAAGGGGTTGTCTCACTACATCGATTCATCTTACCTCAGCCCTCTTTTCTCAGTTTCATTTTTAAATTCAGGAACGTGTTTACTGGCTAATACTGGCCTGCAGCGACAAGCTGCTGAGGACACCAGGTCTGTAGCTATAGCAACAAGCACAGGCAGCATATCAGGTTAGCCCTGGTTAGGGCTGAAACATCGCTGTTGTTGGGTCAATAAATCCCCTTTTTTCTAAGTGCTGCCTTCGCATAATTTTTATATTTGTATTTTGACCTTGATCCTGATCTTGAGGGCTTGCACACTATCACTGATTTATATACTTTTGCTGCTTAAAACTCTATTTTGGGATTATCAGGAGAGAACGAACAGGTCTGTAGGTATGGCGATCAGCACTGGCAGCCTATCAGGAGAGAACGAACAGGTCTGTAGCTATAGCGACCTGAGGAGTGATGCAGCCCATACAAGAGTGGATATCCTTGTAGTGAGACAACCCCTTTCACTCTGTTATCTGATGAAAGCAGGGTGAGGTCACTATAGACTGACAGAGCTTACTCTCTTACCCCAAAGCAAAATATTTATCTCTAACTAGATCAGCTTTTTTACAGATAAGCAATTGTTTTCAGTCCTCACAGCACATGTACCTTTTTTTACTGAAGATTAGCTCTCTTGCACTGTAATAGCACAGCTAGTTACAGGGAATCTAAATATGCTGATCACTGCTATAGAACTGCCCACAGTCTGACGAGACAGTGAGTGTAAAACTGCTTGTGACTCAGTGAAACTGCTTGGTGGTAACACCGCTTTAAGCACAAGGATAGGTAAGCTAGCAATCTCAGGGTTTATTCAAACAGTATATTTTTTCATGGGTCATTATTAAAGGTTCACCAGTTCCCTGGGGCAAACTAGCCTCTTCCCATTTTGGGGGGTTTAATATTCTCCCCCTTTTTTTTCACTTTGCCCACTTAGGAATTCTTGAAAAAAGAAAGAAACGCTTCTGGGCTGTTTTTCTATTTATTTTTACATACCCTATGCTGTGAACAAGAATCCTGTGAGATTTGAAACGCGTTGGCGTGTGATGCTTTTTTCACTGTCCTGTGATTTAAAGGAGTTGTCTTCCTACAGAGTTTCATAGAATGCATGAATGAAATACTCTGTCACTTCCTGGTTCAGACTGACTAATTTGCATACAGATCCATGCTCCGTGCTTTCAGTTGCTAATAGATCAGATTAGCTGAGAAGCTTTTCAAACTCTCAGAAGGCTTTATCTGATCCCCAAAACAAAAGCCCTAATTACAGTTCTGTTTATTTTACATAAATCAAGCTTTTTACTGCTCAGCATCACAGACACTGCTACCACCTGTGTGATGACCTCACTCACTGTTATCTCATTGAACAAACAGCAGGGAGGGAATTGTTTACAGGTCGGTTACTGAGGGAACTGAAATAGCCAGGGAGGTCATAAATTCACTTGTACCTCCTTAGGAAAAACAGAGGAACAAAGCAATATATTTGGAAAATGTCTTTATTTTGTGTTCCCTACAATTTGAAAGCTATTCTTTGTAGCGAGACAACCCCTTTAAATATGGAATAACAATCGTGCATGTTCTACCCGCTGGAATTTTCTCCTTCTTGGGAGTATATGTTCATTATGATAGGCAACCACTAGGTGTCAGTAAAGTATCGATCCCAGAATTGAAGGTAATAAAGGGCACCTACCTCCGGTGAGCCGAGCCTTTTCTTTCGGTTTGTAGAGTTCCATATGTGCTTTTATATCAAAAGCTGTGATCTCTTCCAAAGTTTTCAGCACGTCTGGGGTGGCCCATGCAGGTAGACTGAAGTTGTGAGATTTCTGTAGCCCAGATATGTAAAGCAGCAGACTGAATCAGACCTGAAGATCTTGCAGCAAAGTAGTATCAGACATAGACAATGGGGCGGATTTACTATGGTGATGCGGCCAGAATTTTGGTGCAACGTGTGACATAAAATGGGTGTGCATGTCTTTCATCACATTATAACATGTGTTTTAGACACTTTTTGTGCCATGTATGACATGGGTGCCACCCAGGTTTGCATATGTTTTTTCAGAAATGTTTTTTGTGCAGAACCATACGTTATATTTGATGTATATTGATTTTAACCTATATGGGGAGGAAGGGGTGCCTCCAAGTTGGTTTTCTGCACCCGCCCACTCTCTCAGGCTGTCATAAGAAGTGCAGCTTGCAGGTCTGGTGTGTTTTATTTTTTTTCTCTCTGTATAATGGAGGTCGGCTGACCCAGTGAGAGGCCTGGAATTGGCTCTATTGAGAGGTAAAAGATAGTATAGGACTGCCTGTTTGAGATCACGTTGAAAGTCGTGGGCAGCTTAAACATCTTTTGATCAAAATATGTGAACCGAGAATCTCAAAGTTTTTTCATGTATGACATGGGAGACGGTGTGCTTTGGCAGATAAGGGGGCATGGCTTAACATGCAGTATCTAAAATTGGGCTCAGTTATTGGGGTTAACTAAGCCAAACAATAGAGGGTGAGAAGTTCAACAACGGCGGCCAATACCAAGCCAAGATTATCATCCGGCATGAGCCACTGAGATAAATTTGGCACATGGCTAGACTGCTTACACTGTCTAAATTTACTCTGTCTAAGCCGGACAATGCAAGTAAATCTTCCTATGGTGTTCCAAGGTTTCGAGCAGTGATGGGACCACTCACTGTGTTCTTTGAGGGGTACTCTCACCACACTGATTAGCTTAAAAAATAAAGGCAAGGTAAGTAAAGACTATTACCGAATACATTTTACTTCTTTTAAGAGTTAGAGCAGTTCCTAGCTCCTGCTTGTGCACACAAGCTTCCCTAGGTTACCGATCACCTCTGCCCTTGCTGGGATGGTGACATAACTCCCTGCTGTATCTAATCAGCAGCACAGGAGCTGGTTCATGTTTCTTACTGACACATTTTAACCCTTTAGAGCTCTGTAGCCCTCTGCCCTGATGTTAAAACCCCTACATCACTAATGTCCCTCTGCTAGGAATAGCTGAGCTGAAATGTCAGTCGCTTCTGTACGACCACCCACAGACTGAACAGGAAATGGGAGCCTGAGGCTGTAGAACCACCCACAGCCTGAACAGGAAGTGGGAGCCTGAAGCTGTAGCACCACCTACAGCATGCACAGGAAGTGGGAGCCTGATGCTGTACAACCGCCCACAGCCTGAAAAGGAAGTAGGAGCCTGAAGCCGTAGAACTGCCCACCGTCTGAAAAGGAAGTATGAGTCTGAAGCTGTAGAACCATCCACAGCCTGAACAGGAAATGGGAGCCTGAAGCTGTAGAACTGCCCACGGCCTGAACAGGAAGTGGGAGCCTGAAGCTGTAGAATCACCCACAGCCTGAAAAGGAAGAGGGAGTCTGAAGCTGTAGAACCGCCCACAGCCTGCACAGAAAGTGGGAGCTTGATGCTGTAGAACCGCCCACAGCCTGCACAGAAAGTGGGAGCTTGATGCTGTAGAACCGCCCACAGCCTGAACAGGAATTGGGAGCCTGAAGTTGTAGAACTACCCACAGCCTGAACAGGAAGTGGGAGCCTGAAGCTGTAGAACCACCCCCAGCCTAAACAGGAAGTGTGAGCCTGAAGCTGTAGAACCACCCACAGCCTGAACAGGAAGTGGGAGTCTGAAGCTGTAGAATCATCCACAGCTTGAACATGAAGTAGGAGCCTAAAGCTGAAGAACTGCCCACACCAAAGACAGGAGGTGGAAGCCTGAGGCAGAAGATGAAGAGCAGATTTGGTGAAAAGACTCGGATGGGAAAAACCCTTTAAGCCAGGCTCACATCAGACAAACTTGCAACTATGTATTTAAGGCTTCAAAATGGCCACAAGCCATTGGCTGCCTCAAGAGGGATTGCTTGACCATTCTTGGTGGTAGCTAGACTTTCTTCATCCATGGTAAAATCCAGTTCGCCACCTTAGTACTGTAATAAATACCTTGACTTGTTTCTGTCCCCTTTAACAACAAGGAATGGGACAGCAGCCACCAGGTGGTGCAAAAATGACGTTATTCCTTCATAAAGAGTGACCATTAGACCCCCCCCAAAGTCCTTATCAACCATATTTATTTCTCATAAAGAACAAACTAGGTACAAAGAGGCATGGACGCACATCCTCACATTATACGCTGATCTACTGCTTCTCAGCAAAAAATTTAAAAAATGAACATGAGGTTCTTAGTATACTTTTTGATCAAACAGTATAAGCCCACCTGACACATCACAGCGACCTCATTAAAGTGGGTCCCTACACTAATGGGAGTAGCACTGCATGGCGGCCACCGCCGCTTACCCATCTATGGGCTTCCTACAATAAAGACATTAGGAGAGACGAATCATCCTACCTTATGGAGTAATAAAGAGCATTGGTTTTGCACAACCCAGTGGCTGCTGTCCCATTCCTCATTGCTAAAATTCGGTGGCTCAGTGTATTTTGGAACCTAGCAACTTTACCCCACATAATCCTCTGGTGAAGTGCTGCTGGATACCTTTTATTCATTGTTCTTGCCCTCTGACACCCAGCACTTGGAGCACATGTCCTACAACAACAATACCCCAGCTATACCGAGGGTGCACAAAATGTAGCCAGAGGGCCACATATTTCCCCCAGAGCACCTTTGTGTGGCCCCCAGCCATAAGGACACAAAAATGCTTTGTCTCTGTCCTCATACTACAGAAAGTAATATTCATCTTATGACAGCTGCATTCAAGTGATGGCACTGTTATGGACACTGTATGGCTGGCACTGTTATGGTGGGTACAATACGGCTGGCACTGCTATGGTGGGCACCGTATGACTGGCACTGCTATGGTGGGCACTGTATAGCTGGTCCTGCTATGGTGAGCACTGCATGGTTGGTACTGTTATGGTTGGCACTGTATGGCTGACATTATATGGCTGGCTCTGTTATATTGAGAACTGTATGGTGGGAACTGTATGGCTGACACTGTTATAGTGAAAACTGTATGGCTGACATTGTTAGGCTATGTTCACACGCCGTAATTGCGGCGCATACTGTACGGCCGCAATTATGCCGGGTGCTTTGGGAATCATGCTAATACGCGTGTATTCCTGCAGTGCTGGGGGGGCGGGGTAGCCCACCGGCCCCATTGACAGTCATCACTCGCGGTGCGTATTCGCCGCAAGTAATTGACATGTCACCTATCTCCCCGCGCGTACAATACTATCGTATTGTATGGGCGGGAAGAGGAGGCGTAATCCGTAGTTCTCTATGAGATCTATGGATTACCATAATTTCGGCACGCATCTCGCTCATATTAGAGCGCAAATATGCCACAAAATACGTGCCGAAATTACCCCGTGTGAACATACCCTTATGGTAGACACTGTATGGCTGACACTGTTAGGCCATGTTCACACGGCTTAAAAGTGAACGTATTTCAGTCCGTAATTACGCGCCGGAGTGCGCAAATTAAGGGCTGAATACGTCCTAGTAACTACAGTAATCCACAGTTCTCATAGAGAACTATGGATTACGTCTCCTCTCCCTGCTCGCGAAATACGAGCCGCTGGTAATACAAGTCTATGGGCCGGCGAGGTGACGGCCCCCCGCTCCCTCCCCCGCTCCCGCCTCGCCCTCGTACACACGGCGTAATTGCGGGGCGTAATTACGTCCCGCAGTTAAGCCGTGTGAACATAGCCTAAGGCTATGTTCACACGGCTGATTCACGCCATAATTGCGGGATGGATTTTTCCCGCAATTACGGCGTGTGTATGGGGGCGGAGGGGCCGGCAACTCGCCGGCCCCATAGACTTTCATTAACCACGGCGCGTATCCCACTGGGGTAATGTGCATACGGCGAGCGGGGAGAGGAGACGGAATCCATAGTTCTCTATGAGAACTGTGGATTACCGTAATGACAGGGACGGATTTCAGCCGTATTTGTGCACAGTACGGACTGAAATCCGTCCCAAAATCAGCCGTGTGAATATAGCCAAAAAATAAAAGGTTTGACTGATGAAACGCAGGAAAGCAAAATCTAAAAAATGTAGCAGATCACTATGGCCTTTGCAGGGCTGGGGCTTAAAGGGGTTTTATTGGTTGAACCGATCGTACACTTGAGCTGATTCTATCAGATTCAATTTCTAATCCATGGGTGAGTCTTTTCTCTCAGAAGCCGTGTCTCTCAAAACATACAACATCTACTGCATAAAATAAGTCCTCATACAACTGCATCACTGAAAGGCTATGTTCACACAGCTTACTCACGCCGTAATTGCGGGATAGCCTTTATAGTGAGCACTCTATGACTGGCCCTGTTATGGTGGGAACCATATGAATGGAACTATAGAGCTGTTTGTAATATTGTAGACAACTTAAATGGCAAAACTATTGAAAACTGTTTCTATATTATCTCTGGATTTCTTCCTCAGGAGGATTTCTTTTTAAGACAATTAGGGCAGATCAACAAGATTTACCATAGAGATTCCTCATACGGTAGGTTCCAGACTCCAGAGAGGAGGAGATGTTAGAGAGGAGGATATAATTATAGTTATAAATGTGAAACAGCCACTTATGTAACCCTCAAAATTACAATAAGAATAGGTAACTCACATCCTCTTTTGGAGAACCGAGCAGGGGACCTCCCCATTCTGATCTCTGACATTCCCTAAATTGGGACCCTCTCAACAATTTTCGGTATTTAGAATTTAAGTGTCATAAAGGTCTTAGATGGGGAATACCCCTCTAAGATTAACTGTGGCCCCTGGGAGAGGAACAATATGACTATATGTGGCCCTTGGCCTATGTCAGTGTTCCCCAACTCCAGTCCTCACGCCCCACCAACAGGTCATGTTTTCAGGATCTCCCACAGAATGCACGGACAATTATATCACCTGTGCAATGGTAAGGAAAACCAGAAAACATGACCTGTTGCTGGGCCTTGAGGACTGGAGTTCGGGACCCCTGGTCTATATTATCATAGTATAAAGACTAGAAAACAAGGCAGTGAGAGTTATACCTTGGTGTTGTACCCCCACCGATTGTTAGAAATTAGTGTAGAATGTAGAGAGGTGATTTTTTTTTTTTAAACTCCAAACCAATGACACAAATTTTGCTTCTGGTCATGTTCTCCTAATTTAAAGCATAAATAATTCAGTTCTTACCTGACAGAAGAGCGTGTCGTACACTTTCCACACCCGCCGAGGGACTGTTTGGTCTACACTGTAGCCGGTGTAGTTTGCTATTCGTGCAATAAAGTCCTATATGAGAAAACATTATGAACCATTATGAACGGTTGGAAAAGACAACTCTCATAGGATATCAACAGAAAAACAGCAGAACTTCCAGAGGGTATTCAGAGGAATTTTAGGAATCAAAAGCAAAACTCCGACAAATGCACTGGTTTGTTACTTGGGATAATGGCGACCATGCTTTATAGGAGCTGAAGCTCCAGTTTTCAAATACAAAGCTCAAAAGCTTCTGCAGTCACCACTGGGTGGGGTGAGGCAGGGGTTCAATGCATCAACAGTCATACAGCTACTATTGGTGTAAGTTCAGCCGTCGGGGCCAATGCGTTGAAGGATCCCAAACAGGTACAAAAACGTTTCAGTTTTTTACAGAAAATAACACATCATTGCAGGCTCTTACTTTCTCTTTTTTTGCCGTTCTCTCTGAAAAGCAGTCCCAGGCTTCCCCATGAAACCACCACGGTCAGCACCCCAACAGGGTTCCCCCTGCTCCCTTGTGGACCCCTGGTCATGGTGGTCACATGGGCATGCCTGGGTCTGCTTTTCAGAGACAAAGAAAAA